>JAZHYW010021348.1:0-17125 GCA_037355805.1 Ixodes ricinus
CTGGTCGCCGGTGACCAACCGACCCTTTGCGAAAGTCAGTCAAGCAACTATGAGATACCGAAACCGCGGCCATTACTGCGTCGTCGTTTCGGGAGCGAGCGAGCGAGCGATGGCAGGTGCATGGCAATACTGCCGGTACCTTTGGCTACGGTCTTCAGGGACGAGTGACTTTACCTTCCCCGTGGAGCACTGACCTCACTGCAGTTCCGCGTAGCTTTAACAAATGTAAGATAGAGGCGTACCGCGCCTTGACACTCGCTTCGAGCCGCCAGGTTGCCCGAAGCAACAAGTTCATCACCGAGGCCTACGTTGATCTGGCGTCGGTTCAAGTGTTGAGGTAAGCACTGTTCTTTCTTGTCGCCCGTTCAGACCTAAGCGTGAGCCTACCCAAAGCTACAAGCGCGCGCATCACGCCGTGAACGTGTCTTTTACGTGCAGGTGGACTTCTGCCGTTTGTCGCAGCGCCATGCACAAAGAAACGCCAAAGAGGCCTAAGATACTCGCGCATCTTCGGCCTCTTTTGCATGATGAAACGAAATGTAATATTTTCCGGCTCGTTGACTTCTCACAGCTTGAGATAATGTTGCGAAGCTCAGTGGCGTACGGACTAAAGAGTACGAGGCGGGGGGTGAGAGGTAAACAGAATCACTCTTGCGTCGTGCAGGTGAACTTCGCCTCTGTACGCCGTGCTTCATAGTTTTTTTTTTTTTATTTTTAGCAAAGGCGCCTGTTTTGATCGTATTGCTTTCTGTGCTGGCAAGTTTCACGTTGACGGTTTGACGTGTGTGGTGCCCGCGAGCGTGCACTATGTCCACTCTCAGCACGAGCGTGGTAGCTCAAAAGTTAGGGCAAACCAGTCCTAACTTTCGGCGTAGTAAAAGCTTCCGGCGTTTAGTAAACGAATAATCGCATATATGACGCGTCTTTTCTCACACATAGTGACCACTGCTAAGATTATGCCTCTTACTTATTTGAAAAAACAATATGAGGTGAACACATAGTATGTTTGTTCACTGTACAATCTATGCAGTAAACATAAGTAAACAAGAATGCAAATTTATTTCAGATCCACCACCGGAGTGTTCATCAAAGCAAGCTGCTTCAGGAGCCAGAGGAAAGCCAAAGTAGGAAACCTGGGAGTAGAAATATTGCGGTTAGAAAAAATGTGGTTGTATAACTTAAACAATGCAGACGGAACTTTGCAATAGAAACTTGTTTCCGTTGGGCTGTTCTACTGGTTGTTTTTAAACAGCCTTCTGTCAAGACTCGGGTGTGTCTCTCTGTCTCTATTTGTTTTGTTACAAGCTCTTGAAACGACCTCAATAAAGTCAACTCTCCTATGCATCCCATGTGCACGTCTGTTTTACTCTCCAGTGTTATTCTCAACAACACATCGTTCATTCATTCATTCCATACTTTATGTTGTGGTAGACAAATATGCTGTGTGATGTTTTTTATGGCATGCTGTGCCTTTAGCGGTTGTGATCGGGTGAGTTCTATGCTCACGGACAAAGTTACGAGGTAATGTGGTCAAAGCACTTAAAGAACAGCTCTAGCAGAACGTTGCGGGGACGAGCAAAGCAAATCGTTCTCGGAGGCCCGATACCGCCCCGGTCGCGCGCTTGAAAACATGTTTAGAAGTTGCAGCACGAGCTCCCGATACAGGCATAAAGAGACGAGGTACACCTCTCCGTGCTATCAAGAGCAACTATGCAAGGCCGATGTCGTGTACGTAAAACAATGTTCTATGGAGTTCCATGTAATGTCGTGACGTGCAAGCACTCCTTGCGTTCGTTCTTTCTTTTTTTGCGCGAGTGCTTGTGTGGGCGAGGTATTATCCGAAGCTACGTGCCCATACCTACTAGGAAACTTCACACAACTTGTGATCGGACACCACAACGCAACGTTGTCAGAAATCAAGTCTGAATACTGGTCAGGAGTCGCTCGCAGCTGCGGGATGCGTCCATCGCACGATTACTCGTGTAGTTCAAACGCATTTCGAAACGATGTCGCGTGGACAGGGGTTATCTTCCAAAGATTATTTTTATTTCTGCTAACTTTACACCCCGAAGCGGTGAACACGCGCTCGAAGCTTCGAAAAGCGTTGAGGCAGCAGCGGACAGGCCAAATGTGATCGTCGCTCACTCCGTGCGGATCTGCATGACCCGATTTCTTCGAATACTTGTTTTTTTAACGTGAAAAAAAAAAAGACTCACCTTGTGTTGTTTTTCATCTTTTGGCCCTCTTTGCGTGCATTGAGGGACGCAGCAATAGGTTGGCATGTCAAACCACTGCCGAACGCAGCGGAATGGTTCAGGTTCAACCCCCTCGACGCTTGACGACGCAGTAATGGCGGATTTTGTCAAGTTCGCGCAACCGACACTAGAGGCGCTGACTTTCGTAAAGGGTCTATTCGACCCATTCGACCCATTCGACCAGTCGGTTCAAGTCGGTTCGACTTTGTGGACAGTGTGGCCAGACGTTGATACAAGCATGTCTAGGTTTGGAGAACTTTTTTTTTTTAAGGGATTGTCCGGTCGAAATTGGAAGTACTCAAGTTTTTGCACTCGTTACGTCGAGGGAGCCTTCATGTACATTAAAGGGACACTCAAGTGGTTTTTGAGTTCGTGTTTTGATGATGACAGCTGAATTTAGACGCCCTAAGTATCCCTAAAAACCAAAAAGTATAGTCAGACGGTGATTATTTCTTTAATAAAAATGCAATTGACTCCGTAAGTGTGACGTCATGGGTCCAAACAAACCGTTGCTAGGGTCGTTGTTATGGACGAATACATGTGGCTCGGTTTCGCTACGAAAACCCGACCGTTCAAAAATCAGGAGTAGGATTTAAACTTCTAAAAATCACAGATATAGAAAGCTTGAATGTCATATATGTTTCGACAGAAGTGTGCCGGTAATCGCTCGTTTCTGAAATATTTACGACTGCAACTTCCGGTCCTCAAGATGCCTGCAGCAGACGACGAATGCAAGAAGTATGCCGTCTGCCGCACGCCGGCCGGCCAAGCCGGGGCCGTCGTTTGAATCGTGTGAATAAAGACGATATTCTGACATCGCATTTGTTTGAAATATAATGAGTTTCAGACACTTATAAGATTTCATAGTGGGGTGCGATGCAAAATATGGTTTATCGAAAGTCCGGGCGTCGATCGAGATGATCGTCTGCTAAAAGATCGCATTGCACCCGTGAGAAAAGCACTTCAGGCGAACGGTTGAGATCCCAAATTTTGTTTGCGGACTCGCGCTATGCGAGGGTGCTTCGTATACCTGGTTGTAACCATCGCGTGGAGAAAGATTCTTGCAGTTTCTTCAGATTTCCGCAAGACCCCAAAGCGCGAAAGAACTGGATAAAAAACATAAGGTGAGTTTATTACAGATTGTACTCGCATCGCGGGTTCGATGAAGATCTTCACCAAAAGAGCACATCCACGGAATTTGATGTATACCAAGGGGAAAAAAAAAGCAAAATACTGCGAAATCGCGATAGACATGCAATTCTTTAATAACCTGACAACCACAATAATAATAATAACAACAAACGACTTACCTCGACGGCGTACGATTTGTTTCTCATGCTGGCCTGCACTACGCCGGTAATGCACTTCAGGTCGTCGTCGTAACTGATCTGCATGACGTGGTTTGATTTTACTGCATTTTCACCCCTCGTAACTAAGCTGGGTTGTTCACAGAAAAAAAAAAACGCACATTGCGGAGGCCTTTACGGCCATGGTGATGCACTTGTTTTTGTCGCTCGTTTACCGACGCAATTCAATGAAGACGCCCGCTGCAACAGAGGCCAGCAAATCTATCGTGTCGTCTGCTACCAAAGCAAAGCGGAGTGTAAGACTTCAGAAATGGCTTTCATCGTTGCGATACGACACTGAGACGACAAGAACATCTTCATAATTAGATATCAAGAAGTTAGGTTGCTTACAAAAAATTGTTTACTTACTTGTAAGCAAAAATCTAGCCTCATGTGGAGTCTCCATGCATTAGTCCATAGCAACGCCCCTAGCAACGGTTTGTTTGGACCCAGACGCCATGTTGTGACGTCATCACTTACGGGGTCAATTGAAGGCCGCCAAACCTCGGATCCATCCGAAAACGAAACCACTCTCATTGGTCCTCGCACGCTTATCAAAAGGATCTCGGGCCAATGGCATTGGACGACGTTCCGTCGCGCAGTGATCCCGAGGTAGCCGCATCGGCCGAACCTCTTTGTCATTCGAGCTTCGATCATGGCGGAGTTCTCTACGCTCGAGGACCTGACGCCGTTAGAGGTTGAATTTCTTCGGCGGACAGCCGATCTGGGGAGGATTTCCTATGACGCCACTCCGATGTGCGATGTGGACGATAGCAGCGCTTCTTGAGTCATGTTCGGTTTCCGGGGACGACGAAACGCAGACCTTTTCGGGCGTTCTTCGATTCGCGGTTAGGGCAAGTCCTAACCAAACCAACGTTTGACATCGCAGCGTTACCTCTGGTGCGTGATGTCAAGCGATGTCGCCACGTTGACTTTCGCCTTGGGAGGACGGGGGGAAGGCTGGTTCAGACATGTGCAACGAGCGCGTACCTATGACTGCGTCCGGAGCGACCGGAACGACCGCTCTGCGCCGCGCGTACACACACCTGCAACCGCTACAAGCAGCGCAGCGGGTCGCCGCCGTCAGCTGTTTCAGCGGCCCCTCGAAAGAGGGGACGCACTCCTACTCAATGCCGTAACAGAATATAGACAGGCAGTTTTCAATAGCCTAAAGCTTTATTATTATTTTTTCTTGATAGGCTTGCAGGGTACAGTGGATGAAAAAAAGAAAATAAAAAGATGCAGTGCGCCGTCTTGGACGATCACAACTCTAATACACGACATTGCAATAGTACAAATATCGCCACACGCCTTTTCTACGATTATAAAAGACAATGTAATCTTAGCAGCAATATAGCAACGTAGAAATATGATTTCGTGATCAGATAGACGTTGCGAGCGTTCAGGATTGCTAACACTAATCACTTTTCTCCGGCGATGAAAACGCGTGAAAATTCGCATCCTTTATACGGTACGCGCCAGTAATACCTTGCACTTGAGCACACGCATGGAATGCGCCAAATAAGAAATCCGGGCGATGTTCGAGGACACAAATGCTTAGAAAGCACCACTGTAGTCGAAGTAAACAAACACGACGGCACGGGCGTTTCTGCTGTCTTGAGAGTGCAGCCACGGCATCGCCGCACGAGTAGGTGGATCTTCCCTTCTAGTACGTGCTGGGTTATCATAACGACACACGACGAAAATTCACAGTCAAGGATAGCGCTTTTACGCGGAACGATGAGCTTTCACCACGCCGTCCACGTCGATGATCAACACCGACGCCATGTGCGCGCAGATACGTGCGCTTCCGCGCATCCCGGGGGAACGGGAAATTCACCCCCGCGGAGGACGGCAAGGAGAAAACGTAGTCCCTTGTTTGTGAAACGATAATTGCAGTATCGCGTATTCTAAACTAGAACTATTTTACGTCTTGTGAAATTATAATGCACAACATATTTAAATAAACTGAAAATTGTTTCTTTAGCGAAACTTTACAAAGGCCGCCAAAATTTTCAAACATACGATAATTTCATTGGTCCTCGCAAGTACAGGAAAGAGTCCGCACGTATTTTATTCCTGCGTGATTAATAGGCGGTTCTGCCTTTTAAAACTGAAGATACTCATTCACTGACACTTTCTTAACGCCATCGCACCAAAAAGTAGCTTCCCCAAAAACTGCTTGAGCCCCCCTTTCATGTACACAAACGTCATTTTTATTTTGATATATGATCTCCCGTTATAAATTAAACCTTTCATGAGCGTATGTGCGAAACTGCACCCAATTTCGCCAGTGTCAATGGCTGACATCCGTAGCTGCTGCGTGACGTCACAAGACGCATAAGGTTTGTCGGATGGTCGTGATAACAAGCGTTGGTCGATGGATGTCTTGTGTTTTTGTTTCGAGATTATATAGTCTCCTAGGCTCTACCGTACTGAAATACGGTTCTTTAAATGCAGTTCCCAAGCGTGTGCAAAAAAAGTCACGCCTTTTAGCAGGATATTACTCGAAAACAGCCATAAATAAGCTCGAGCAAGCGTATGCCGTTTCGCGCAAACACAACTGCGGCGGCCGCCGATCGAACTACGAGCGTTTAATTGCAAAGCAAATGATGCAGATTTCGTTTCTTAAGTGGCTACTATAAAAAAAAAAAAAAAAAAAGAAATAGGTACACGAAGCCGCATTTGGGTACGCATTTCTGTGGATCCACTGGATCGGTGATGAGGCCGCTGGTCGTTCCCTCCAGAGGCAAGGACGTTTAAATAGGGCAGGACCCGGCATGACGTCATACCCAGCGACGCCGGAAGAACAACCCAATCCCAGACTGCCCCGCGCACCGACGCTCTCTCATCCAAACTAAATTCAACCATGCTCCCATCGTCTGCTCTCCGCTCGGTCGTTAGGCTTAGGCTACGTCTGCTCCGTGCCTGCGGTCTGCTTCGTCTGCTCGCTGTCGCGGCTGGCTTTCGATTCGATCGGCGCACCAAAAGATGTTTCGATGCGAACCCGAATACTCATCACGGCGGAGTGAAACCAACATCTTCTCGAAGCAGAATTTGTACGGCTTTCTCAACCCGCGATGCCCTTCTCAGCACGACACACACCACAGCGCCTTCTCAGCGTTCGTGCCTACGATCCTTCTCAGCGTTCGTGCCTACGATGACTGACTCGCGATCGCTTTCCAAAGCCGCGCTACGGCTGACTCGTTCGAGACGACGCTCCAGGCGCGGTCGCGCGGTGTCGAGAGCGTCCGCTACACGCCGACTTCCTAGTCCTACTGGTCAGGCAAGTGTTGGGCTCGAAATCTCGCCTGTTCGACACCGATTCAGTCGGTGCGTCGTCTAGAGCGTCTCAACTCTAGTCACTTACTTTCTGCTGGGCAACCAGGCGTTCGTTTATAATAATCTCATCCAATTCCGACCATACCGGTTTAAAAGTCTCCCGTTAAGCGCTGTTTCAAATAACAGTGGGTGCCGCCATTACTTTCGGTGCACACAATCGCGTTGCCACGGAAATGCCATGGCAACGAGGGTTGTTTGCACCGAAATTAATGGCGGCGCCCACTCACTAGGCTTCCCATTGGTCAAGAAATGTTCGTCGCGGCTCGTGGCCACGCCTACTTCCGTTACACTTCGCTCCATGCATTGGGGATAGGGACGCCACCTCCTGCCCATTATAACCTTCTTGCTCAGAGGCGATGTCCGCGGGTCGAAGCAAGACCAAGTGTTGTACCTTGGGCAAACGGCGAATCAGTTCAAATGCATGTCGTCACTTGACTTGGACGAGCTTGGTGAATCGTGGCCACTATCTAATGTTTCAGCATGCGGTCAAGCGGGTAACTTCGAAGTGTCAGCGTTACGTCCGACGTAACCCAAGTTACGTCAAATCTCCGCCTTCCCTAGGTTCACGGGGAGAGAGAGGAGGGGTGGGGGGGGGAGGGTTAGGTATCAGACCTTTTCCACCTCTCCGCCCCGACTGCCAAGTAGGCATATCCGGTATGGGCGACGAAAAAATATTAAAACGTTTCAACCTGCAAGTAGTAAAAATATAGTGGGGAGAAAATGAGAATGGGTGACGGTTACGCTTTTCTCCTAAATGCATTCTATCGGCGTGGAGACGGCAAAACAATGTTTCGCCCATACTGGAAGTGACGTCAATTCAGGATGGCGGTCGCCGCTTGAAGAAAGGGTCTATACGCGTTTCGAGTGCTCCGCCCGGACGTAACGCTCAGCCACAGCGAACAGAATTTGGCTGTGCACGCGTGCTACATACAACTTCTGGTATCGTTCTCCAGGTGGTCTAGCTGTTGGTTTCGGTTTCGCTGCATAATCAAATTGATTGATCCGATTTGGGCGAGAGTGGATGGAAGTAGTTTAAAGGGGCCCTGCAATCATAATTAAGCGTCTACCTTTTTTGCGGTTTCCACGTCTCTTGGGGTTCGGGCAAGCCAGCGGGCACGGAGAGAGTCACTAAATATCAGTGCGTCATATTTTAACCGGACGACGCGGAAACCTCCTCCACCGACGGGGGCGACCCGCGGTACCGAAAGCGCGCGTAATGTGACGTCTTAGGTCCTGGGCTTACTACTGGTCAGAGCCGCTAAAAGCTTCTTTTTAGTCGAAATACAAAATATAAGTGGCGCGAACCGTTTCAATTATTTATAAAAGTAGTTTTTGTTCAGTATTTGAGATCAGAAAAGAAACAAATGCAGTTTATAAAGTACGGAAACAAGAAATGATCCGTCGACATACCCGCCACCAATCGGTGGAAAAGGCGGCGCCTACTAGAAAGGAGTAGTGGGATCAGGCGCCGACACGGAAAGGTCCCGGATGTACGCGGCGGCGCTGCGGCCGTAGGGACCGAAGGACCCGGCCGGCTCTGAGCGTTCCCAAGGCCTTCGGTGAGCAGCTTTGTCTTGCGGTTTGGCCGTTTCGCGGTATGGCAGCGCGAAGTGGCTCCCATTCTGAACTGATCTTTACCCCGTGTTTGCTGTCGTTTGTGGCCAATGAAGTGTCATGCCGAATTTGTGTTTAATCGCGCAGCAAATGCAATGAGAGCCGCTCTAGCTGCCCGCTACATACAGCCTATCCAGAACACGCTTTAGTGGCGCCCTCTCGCGCCGTCGACACGGAGTACGGCAGCCGTGAGCGCTCGCTCAGCTCACCACCCCTCGTCTAGTTCACGGCCACTCAAGCAACCAAGGACGTCATGAAGGAGGTTATTTTTTGCTTGTTTTTGTAATTTTAATTTGCCTATAACTTCTAAAATAAATCGAAATTCGAGAAAAGAAAAGTGTCATTAAGTTACTACGTTCAGTGCGCTCAGGTTTGGTGCAAATTAAAAATTAGTAAAAAAGCCATTGCAGGGCCCCTTTAATATCGTTGGCACAGCATCACACCGATCACACCCCAGCTTGCGAGCCTTCTGTCGGCTCAAAGCTCAGCTCGTAGCCCTCTTCTGTGAACTTGCTGCATAAGCGGGATCTCCGTTTTGACGGGAACCCAGTCCCTACGCACGGCGACGGTCCATTTTGCTCGTCACTGCGCGTCTCGCGGAAAAGGGCGGAACGTCATGTCTTGGCTCGCATGTGCTGCACAACAGAAATCGTGGCACCCAACCACGAAACAAGTCAATCTCATACAACATAACGAAACACGTGCGAGCGTTCACTCAGTTCACTCGCAGGTAAACTGATGCAGACAAAAATGCTCGCTTTGTGTTGTGTGACATCGGAGACTTCAATGTTGCCACCGAAAGCAGCGTTTAGGCTAGAGTGCGATTGGAGCAGCATAAATTCAATTACTCACGCAGGGGCATAAAATTCAGACATTACACGCGATACGTCTCGAGGCATTAACTATGATATTCAATTGTTTTCTCGAATACAAAATTTGACCGGACAATCCCTTTAATGCAAAGGGTTATTTTAATTTTTTGAACAGCTGCAAATAAAATTAAGTGATTCTATTAACTGAAGAAGTTAATAACTTAATTTTTGTACTGTATAAAAAATGAACTGAAATAACCGATCAGCGCTGCCCTTAATTTATCTCTTAGCCATCACCATCCAATCCGAAGCCAACTGGCCAGCTTGTCGCGCATGCGCACACGAGTCGAACCTCAAGGTTCGTCGAATTTCCACTAAAAGTTCGAAAAGTCGAACCTGGTCGAACTCGAACCTCCGCCGGTTCGCGACACGCCTTGCTTTGGGCAGTGGGCACTCTGGGCTGCTCTGAGCCTGTCCGAGCGGCGATCTCTGTTGTGACTCGTGAGTGGCATTCGAGCATATGATTCGAGTCTTCGAGGAGCTGCCGTCATATCCACTGAAAAAGCGTCATTTTGCGTGCCTCGACGCGTTGAAGCGGCGGTTGCCATGACGGAGGCTGCCGAAGGGACGGCTCCGGTGACCGAGGACGTGGAGCTCGCCGATGTCGGGCTACTCGTAAAGTACCTCAGGCGCGTCGTGCCGGTGCTTCTCGAGGAAGACGATGTCGTCCACCCGTCACTCGAGTCCGCCCTGTCCGACAAGGGAAACCTGGAGATTCTTCGCAAGTTCATTGCCGACCCTCAAACCCGGTCTTTGCTCATCCAACGCTCGTCAAGCAAAGGTGGGTCTGGACCGGGCTAAGCCTAAGGCCCAAGTGACGTGGTCGGCCCTCTTGTCTTTCTTGCTTGTTTTCATTGTGAACCTCTACTTAAAAGTGATCGAAGGTTCGGCTCCCCGAACGTCCGTATAAATACGTCCCGGATTAGTTTTTGTCATGATACAGATTCCTCTGTGATCGTCTCTCGGCGTCAATGAACGTGGTAGGCGTGGTTGAACCGGTTGAACCGTCACGCGAGCGATTAGCGCCATTGATTGCTTGCCACGGTCAAGTTTTGGATGAATTGTTTTTTGTCTCTGAGGTGGCGTTGGTATAAATGCTCGCTTCTTAAATACCGGTTGAACTTTTAGGTTCGTGAGATTCGACCCTGTCCCTGCATCAATGTCTGCTTCTGGACACAGCGAGGAAGGAAAAGTGACCAAGTCGGAGTATTAAAATAAAAATAAAAAGTGAACCCCTGAAAATACAAGGCATTGTAGTAGACGGGGTACGGGCCGTTCGTCGAAAGGCAATTCGTAATGGGGCAACTCGTTGGTTGCAGGGACTTGTCGAAAAACCGTGGGATTGAACGCAAGATGTGTTGACAGTCTTTAATATACAATTTCAGTTTATTTTGACACGAGCTTCCCAAAGAAAAATTAAATAACAACAATATAATAGCACACGTAAGTACATGAATACACAGCACAAAACTCAATAGCATGCATAGAAACATACCATTTAGTCAAAAGTAAAGTGCCAAAATCAAATCCTGCTCCTCTACTCATTCTGTGCAGCAGGGATGAGTAGGCACTCCAGCACTCAGCAATCCGTTTCTATTGTGCACTGCTCTCGTCACTTTATGGCACACGCAGGCTATACAATTTTGCTACAGATGTCAGCCCTTCCCGGGACAGCCGGCGCACGTTTCAGCACATCCTTGTGTCCGGGCAAAGACCCCCAAAAAGTGCAGACCACAGTTTAAAAGCAATGAAGTGCAAGCTCGCTCATGTGCCCTCTCAACTCGGGAGTCCTCTTTCATTCATTTATTGTACCCTTAAGGGCCTTTTTTTAAGGGTATCACATAAAAAAGTCCTCGGATCCTCCCGAAGGAACCCGAGGTCTTCCTGAAGGAACCGAGGTTCTCCCGAAGGAACCCGAGGTCCTCCCGAGGAACCCGAGGTCCTCCCGAAGGAACCCGAGGTCCTCCTGAAGGAACCCGAGGTCCTCCCGAAGGAACCTGAGGTCCTCCCGAAGGAACCCGAGGTCCTCCCGATGGAACCCGAGGTCCTCCCGAAGGAACCCGAGGTCCTCCGGGAGGACCTCGGGTTCCTTCGGGAAAATTTATCCATAATGCACCGCGCGATTACGCCGACGGCGACGCCGCTCGAGCCGGAAACGGGCGCCTAAGAGCTGCGCTCTAAAATAAATGTGCGCGAGAAGAATGCGAGGGAATTTGGATTTGACAGCGTACAGGTCGCAAAAACAGGATATAAGAAAGGAACAGGTGTTTGATAAATCACGGGGGAGCTTCTTACTCTTTGAAGCTAGAATGAGAGTGTTAAGGGCAAAGACATATAGGGCTAAATTTCCAGAGATACACGCATCATATGCTGTATGCCATAGTGACATCACTACGATGGAACATGGGGTTTTGAAGTACACTGTCCTTCCAGAAGGTTGTGACGGACCTGGTGGGAGCTCTGCATTTTGCTGGTGAGGATAGAGGAAAGGAGGAAAAAACGATTACAGTCATAAAGGAGGTTAGCAAATTGGTGGAAAAGGTCTAGGGGTGCGTGGTGTTACGGAATATTGGTGGGTTAGGCGATTTCCTGGGAGACAGAATTTAGAGCAAAATTTAAAGGGATAGGATTTCTAGACTAAATGGTGCAAACTGCTGCCAAGTACTAGGGGTGAAGCCACTACAATCCTAGTGCTGTCTTAATGGTGAAAAATGCTCTACACGCAAGTTCCAGTTTCTACTGTACTACAGAAAATGCGCATACAACTGTCTCAATGACTCTGTGGTACAGGGTGATGAGCTCTGAGCTGTCGGGTTTGAATCTCGGCCGAGGTGCCTGCCATGGGACGTTGTACCTTTCTGGGAATTTGTGATCCTGAGAATCTCGAGCAACTCCAGGATCTTTGTATGCATGTCTTGCTCCTCCTCACACTCTCACTTCTCAAACTGACATAGTAACTTTCAGTTACTCGACCAGCCTCAGAAGTGCCGACGGTTTATAGTGATGCGCAGCTGAATTTAATTTAATTGTGTTCATATTGTGCGACAGTCAGACTGGACATAAGAGAGTACTATAGTGTATTTTGAGATAATCGTTTTGTGGCACAGTCTCCGTCTCTGCACCCTGGCCATCATAGAAGTGCCGAAGTTACATTCGTGCATGGTCTTTTTCCCTATTAAAAAAATTCACAGGGAAGCTGGCCAATCGTTATTGTAATCTTGGGTTCTTTTAGGATGCTTAGGGCGTGTAGATTGAGTTTACACCATGAAGGTTATCTCAGTATACACTTTAATGCCTAAATTAAGAAAAGCACCCCAAATCTCGCGTATCTGCTTTGTGCGAAAACGTTTCCTTCCTGTATTTGCATTTTAGATGAGGAGCTTGTGGGTGAAGGTGGCGGTGATGGCGAAGAGGAGAATGTGGCCTACACCTTTTCGAGCGAAGTACACTTCACCAACCCCAAGATCAACAGGTGAGTTCAATGTGAACATCTCTACTTTTACACACAGCACACTTGGCCGGCAAGGCTGGTATTAACCCTGCAAGGTGCCAGAAATGAGCTGCAAGTGTGCAACATCAGTCCTAGCCTATGCCAGCATACTCAGCTTTGTAGAGGGGAACACTTGCAAGCCTAACATGTCCGTACCATTGTTCCCGCACCAATGCAGCGGATGGAGGTAAATGGGCTGCACTTATCATTCTTCGCACACCTAACTGCGCCGCTTTGGCAGCGCTCCCGAAATAAAATAAAGCGGTTAATGCACTGACGTGATGCAAGCTCTATTTTAATTGCATTATGTCCCAATTGGGCTAATAGTGCGAGCCAAATATTGTTATAAATTTGCTTACTAATACCTTCGCAACATTTAAGCGAGCGAGTCTTCTAATCAACTCGCAGTTTCCTTTGAGACACGAGTTGATGTTTGTTGTTCGTTCTAGTCAGGTCGGGCACCTGTCATGGACTTGTACTGTCGTGGACAATATGAACTGAAACAGCTCTTTGTGCTTCTAGGGCCTGCCGGCCAGTTTTTGAGAGCTGTGGTCCGAATTAGGAATGGAATGTGACGTTGAGGTCCCATATTTCGGACTATTTGATAAATTGAAAGATAATAGAACTTGTGGGGACGGCAGATGCAGAAAGAAGGCCGGATTGGGTGTTTCAGCTCACATCGTCAAACGGGGTGGGGTGTACTGCATTGACTTTGTTTTGAAGCCTTGAGAAAACAAGGCGTCTGCTGTTGCAGCAGAAGTGTTGTGGTGGTGCATATTTGCCTTACCTTTCAGGGGCGAAGCTCCTTAGGGGATAGCCATGCCCGTATGTCGTCGGCGTCGGGTGCTCCTGCTCGTGAGCTCACGTGCTCACGAGCACGTGAGCACGTGCTCGTGTAGGGCAAAAAGAATGATGAAAAAAAAGACGAAAAAGAAAAGATAGAAAAAAAAGATGAAAAAGGGGCGAAGCTCTTTAGGGGCTAGCCATGTCCGTATGTCCGTCCGGCGTCGGTGCTCGTGCTTGTACCCGTGAGCTCATGTGCTCACAAGCAGGTGAGCATGTGCTCACATGCTCGTGTAGGGCAAAAAGAAAATGATGAAAAAAAAAAGATGAAAAAGAAAAAGATGGAAAAAAAATGATGAAAAAAAATATGTTTGCGCAGTCGACAGGATTCGAACCTGTGCGGGGAGACCCCAATGGATTTCTAGTCCATCGCCTTAACCACTCGGCCACGACTGCGGGACGAGTAGGGGGCTCCGAGATGTGGTAGTTGCGTATATAATCGTTGCATGTAGCCGCTCAACGTCTATACAGGAGAGGGCGTTGCGGTCAAATGCGTATATAATCGTGTTAAACTTTGCATGCATTGGCTCAACGTTTATAGACGAGAGGGCGCTGCGGTCAAATGCTCAAATGCGTATATAACCACGTTCCATACCACACATTCTCTTTCTGACATGGATGAAAATGAACGAAAGGCTCGGCATGCTGCGGCTCAGCGTCTACGCAGACAAGCACCACCAGAGCTTCGCCCCAATCAACATAATTCACCACGTGGAGATGCGGTCAATTTTTGTTTTGGTTGTTCCGTGCTTAACTCTCGGCAACACCCGACTTTCTCGCCAACAGCCTGGTGGTGATCAAGAAGTGTGCGGTGATCGAGGCCGACAAGAAAGTTCCATCGCAGCTGCGAGTGATGAACTTGAATGATTCCTCACCCTACGAGACTCTGCACTCGTATGTGAGCAGCGCAGTGGCACCTTACTTCAAGTCTTACGTCAAAGAGACCGGACGGGCCGAGAGGTGAGAGTCAGGGGAGGGGACGAAACGCTTGGCAACGAATGGGATTCTCTGCTTTTGGATTTTGGGTATTTCGATAAAGGGAGAGAGAAAATAGTTGTCATAGTATTTAGGGGTCTATTTTCGTGGCATTCTGAGGGCGTCTTTCAGGAGCTTATTTTTCGTTTCAAATATGGCAAAGTTCATTAAGGTTCGGTGTTTATGAGAGTTTAATTTTGTTATATTTCTGATGAGAGTTTAATTTTGTTATATTTCTGATTCTTCATAATTAGGAATGAAAAGATATAGCCCTTCACAAGTGCATAGATAAACAAAAAGTAGTTTCAAATTTGAGCAAGATCCTGAGATACTGCAGGGTCACAAAAGTATTACCTCCTCAACCCCTGAGGAGCCCAAATGGGATAGTTTAAACTTTTAAATCGTAACAGTGGCAAAAATTTGGCAGTCTGGCCTTCCTATCTAGGAGGTGTTGGTCTGGTGCTCTTGCTGATGCGGGGCATGGTTAGATAGTATAGATGAAGCGATACTATGCGTCTAAACAAAACCACTGCACTACGTGGGCAAAAAGAAGCAGCGTATTTCCCCCTGGCACCCCTCCAAAGCTGCCGCGTGTGGCACAGAGCGGCGGTTGCGCATTCCCTCGCAGGGATGGCGACAAGATGGCTCCGACGGTGGAGAAGAAGATAGCGGAGCTGGAGATGGGGCTGCTGCACCTGCAGCAGAACATAGACATCCCCGAGATCACGCTGCCGGTCAACCCACTGGTGCTAGCCACCATCAAGAAGTGCGCCGAGGAGGGCCGCCGAGCCACGGCCGCAGACTTCGGGGACCGCGTCGAGGACTCCAGCTTCCTCAACCAGCTGCAGAACGGCGTCAACCGCTGGATCCGAGAAATCCAGAAGGTGGGCGACTTCTGGACTTCAATCGACCCGAGAAGGAACCTTCTGAAACAAATTTAGTATTAAGACATCCTTTAGAGACTGTTTAATAGAACTAGAAAATACTGCTCTTGAAATACTAGTGTACTTCTAATGCACTTTCAGTTTACTTGGTGTTTTAGGCGTGCGCTTGCTTGCTTGTAGCTCTGCTGCTTGTCTACTCACTCAGACAAGTTAAGTGTACACACTAGAATTTTAAACCTTTAGGGCCCTTCCACACATACATCGTAGTGCTAACTGAGTACTATAAACACGGTGCTGTATCAGCACTCTGCTGCATGAGACGGTGTTTTCCTGTTCACACACACAATGCAGCACTAACTCCATACTGAGTCAGCACCGGCAGCAGCACTGATGCAGCACTAACTTAGTGCTACATTGGCACTGGGATGCATGTGTGAGTCTGTGAATATCATATTTTTCGGAATATAGTTTGCTTCTGGTGTATAATCCGCAAAAACAAATATTGGTTGAAAGAAGTTTTTCCTTACAGGGTCTGCACCTGGTGCCTAGTTTGCATGTAAAAATTCTCATATACAGTACACCTCAACATATGCTCATTATCTTACAAAAACGTTTGTCATACAAAATAATTGTTAACATAGTATGTCATTCGCAAAATCTGTAACGTCTCGTCACATTGACACAATCTAGAAAAAGCTCATCCTCGTATAGTTTGAACCTGTAGAGTCCACACCGCTTAAAATTTGAACTTTTAAACATGTATAGCCCAGGAACGGATTTAAGGGTGTGGGGGGGGGGGGCAGGCCGCCTCCGCTAAATCTCCAAGGGCAACTTTTTTAAACAAAAAGCAACATTCACTTGCTTTTTTTTTTTTTTTTTTAGGAAGACACGCTTAGTTTTGTGTGAGATTGCAATTATTAGGTCAACAAAGTATATCTGGGTCATGTAAAATCTCTCTGCCCCCCCCTCCGACCCATAAATCCATTGGTATAGACCATTCCATTTAGCGCTCTCTGGGCGGCACCATTTTGTTCGACAGCAGCGCCCTCTCCATACATCCGGGAAATTCAGCGGGTTCGGCGGGGTAAAACGAGAGAGAGGGCACGCGCCCGACTCCGCTAGCAGACGACAAACCGGGAGGTTGCCATTCTCCATCTTTGGGCTGTAGCGGTGGGCTGTACGGAACATCGAACTCTCGCTCGTGGCTGCCGTTGTGAAGTGGTTCGCGTTCTTAGAATAGTTGTGGCTACTCCAAAATCAGCCTATAGCTCTCTGTTGTTCTATTTCGGTAAATGACCAAATAGCATATCTTTTTTCCGTTACTTAAATAGCAGTTGAGTCAGCCGGCAGTACTACCCTCAACTACTGCGTGTATTGCGGCAGGAGAGCACGTTTTTATTTATTATTTCAGACTTCCACTCATGGTCGCTAAAGGCCTACACCAGTACGAACTTTGTATAGTAAAAAAGGTACAGCAACCGGATTTACTTTTCGCTGGAGAGAC
>JAZHYW010021349.1:0-58195 GCA_037355805.1 Ixodes ricinus
TTTTATTTTGTCTTTCTTTGTGAAGTGTTGTCCGATACTTATATTTACTACCTAACTGCATGCCATTATTATGTGCGCAACTTCTGCACATTATTTTATATATGCACCGTTGAGGAAAGGAATCAGCGTTAGCACTGGCGCACATCGAGTATGTAGAGGTCTCCAAGACAGACGAGGGTTGAGAGGCCAATTATTTACGACACTGGAAATTTGCTTAAGTGTTAGTTGTGCAATAAGAAGCACAAGGTATATTTACACATTTACGATCTGCAAATATAGACAATGCAAGTAGTCGCTGTGTGTTTCTTGAAAGCATCGTGCTCTGCCTTCATAACAAATCCAAAAGTTGCTTTTGATTATATGGGGGAATCGTGATTGTAGCAGCTTGATCTATTTATGAATTTAAATAAACTATACAAATAATTTATTTAGACACACTGGGTTGGCTCCTAGGGCACATAATACGCGACGCTGAAAAGAGACCGTCATCATGGAAATCGCTCGCGTGCAGCAATGTCTGTGCCAGATTTACCCTCGACGCCGCTGAAAGTGCGTACCTGTTTATGATGGAAAACTATCAATAGTATCGATAGTCGCCGGAAATCTGACTCGATAGTAAAAAAACTATCGATAGTCGACTATAAAAAAACTATCGACAGTACTATCAATAGTCGACTGTCGAAAAGCCATGGTGATAGTACTATCGATAGCACTGTCAACGGTTTACTATCAATAGTCTTGCGACACTAGTAGTTTGCGTTGCTCTCTCTTCTTTTTCTCGTTTTATTTTTTTCAAATGGACACCAACTAGCCCAAGCACTTACCATCCCAACTTTCAGTGATGACGAAGGCGAGCGGCGGTGCGGCAACTGTGTTCGCTGTAGTGGTGCAAAACTACCGATAGTACTATCGATAGTTTTGAAAAAAGTATCGATAGCCAATTTTTCGATAGTTTTGCATCACTAGTACCTGTTCAAACAAATAAAATCTGTCTACACAAATCCATGAAGTGGTACCTGGCATTTGACTGAGCAAAGCTTGCTGGAGGTCAATTCTCTTGCACCGTTTAATTTTATTTTGCAAATTATATGGAAGACAAGACATCAAGACTTCAATTGGCGGGTTTGTCTCTTATCGCACATTCTCAGTTTCCTAAGGTCAACAATGTGAGATGCTGCTAATAAATACTTTAGCAGGGCTGATTGGTGAAAAATTTCCTACACAGCTTGGATGGACTATCGAAACATCTCTTGAGTACTTAATTTATTCAAAGAAACCGGTGGAGACAATATCGCTTCTTTTTGCATTCCATGCATCATCACATGGGGGTTTTGCGGTCGGAAATTTTCACAAAAAGTTGTCCTCAGAAACCAAACAGTGAGCATTAAACTTGCGAGTTCACTTGTTGTCTGCGATTCAGCACATTGTTAGTCAGGTTAATGACTTGCTTTTTCACTGTGCCTCCAAGCATTAGCCTCTTCGTTAGCTTATCTTTATGGAAACTAGTATCAGCGGGCACGTCCAGTATGGCCGTAGACTGTAAGCCTCCACCAGCATCATCTCAATTGTTTCGCCGTTGAACCTGGCCGAACAAAGAACATGATCAGATGAAGGCATTCGTAAAAACGTCCAGAATTTAGGCTGGTAGCTATGTCATAGTTCTCAGGGCGGCCCATTACCACTGTATCATTGGTTCTGTACCACAAGGGACACATTTATATCACAAAACTAAACGATGACATAACACAGCCGCGAGCCCACTGAAACCAAAACCAACCAAACTAAAGCCATTTTATAGCACCATGTGTGTCAATGCCCCGTGTCCACCAGTCAGGTAACTGCTGAGATGAAAACGTCTATACGAATACCGATTTTGTTTAAAAGATAGCACACCACGTCCAGTTGAGTTTAGCTCTTCCTCACACGCCGGCCAAGCTCAGTGGCAAGCTTGCGCAAAGATAGCACAAGAGAAACAAGTGATACACACTAGCATACATAACGTCAAACAAAAAGGAAACTTCGTAGCCCTTATTGCCGGTAGCATTTCTTTCCAAGTGTGAATGGGCGAAGATCGATGCCATGATCTTCTGAAAAACTTCAGACATAGCGTGCTTAGCAGTTAAAGTGGTGAGAAAAATTAAAAACTGGGAAATTAATTTCCTTTCTACCAAAACTTTTGTATCTTAACCTTTCAGTAATCACCCGACATATTTCAGAGTAATCTGAACCTTGGATTAACCACACTCTTTGTGCAGTGGAATCTCATTAGTTCAAGCTCTCTTAATTCAAACTCGCAAATAATTCAGACTAACATGCAGGCCCCATCCTATGTTTTTCTAGAAAGGAAACTTCCGGTAATTCCAACTTTGCATTATTCATACAATGTTTTGGTCCCCCTCGGGTTCAAACTAACAAGATTCCACTGTAAAATGTGGTCGGCAGGCAATGTAAAATAGCAGGCAATGCGCACTGTCATAAAAAGAAATACCAACAATTTATTTATATGAAAGACACGAGGGGATGGGGGACAAGACTTTATCCGTCAAGAGGCGCCGGGCCTAAAGAGTACCGTCTTGCAAGGCTTGATCCACAATTCAGGGCGGTTTCAACCTACGTTGTATGCAGAGAACGAAAGTGCCCACCAGGTGAACAGAAACAGTACCTTACCTGAACATGTAGGGCAACGCACAGTAGTCGAGTATACAGTAAACTCTCACTTGAGCGAACGTCAGTTTAACAAATATTTCGGCACACGGGAAATACCGCACACGTCGAAACACGGGAAATACTGCAAAAAAGAAAGCAGACACTGTCACGACTTTGCAAGGTAAAACCGGAGAGGCCAAGAGCGGAAGAACAAACCCTTTGCAAAACGTACAGTGTCACAATGGCAGGGAATTTCGGGAACCCTCAATACACATCACGCGCCTTCTCGTTGCGCCTCCGCGACTGCCCACGCGTCCCGGCAGCTACCGCCAGCAGCCGTTGCAGCCATCCGCCACCCCGCCCATCCGCCAAGTCGTACGTTGTTGGCGGCTTAAGGGCTGTCCAAACAGGACACTAGAAAACGCACGACTCCAACAAATCGTGAAAATGGAAGCGGACGCTTCTATTTTTACGATTTGTCGGAGTCGTGAAAATGTTTGCAGGAGTCGTGAAAATTTTTACGATCACGACTGCTCTCCTCATCAGATTGACGTCACACGCCACCTGCGTCTGGCTCACCTCGCCAACGCACTCGCGTACCGCCGTCGCCTCGGCTCGAAGGCCAAGGAGGTCCGGCTTTAAGTGGATTTGGGACATTCCTGCGTTGAAGGGCGCGTTTCGCCCGCCTCGGATCTGCTTTCTTTGTCGAGATCCACTTTCGTCGTGATGGCGTCCGATGTGGTTCCGTATTGTGAGCGGAGGCCTTGAGTGATTGACCGACAGCCAACAGAGCGTGTGAGTGGCTCTCCGGACCCAGGTGATGAGCAGAGCAAGGCCGCCGTGGAGGAAGCGAGGGGAGATTTGGCGGGGGACGCTTCCCCCGGCAGCTTTGACGGGAGGAAGTTTCCCCCGACGGCCGGAAGCGGAGCCAGCGCGCGCCGCACGATTTGCCGGAGTCGTGAGTTTTCTAGTATCCTGTTTGGACACCCCTTTACTGTATCTGTGGCAGCGTAAAGGCATTGCGAAAGGTGAACTTATTTGAATACGTTATTCGTCGTAACTTACCTTCACGTATTAAAGTGTCACCGAATCCACTTATTTTGCACCGCAACCGTGGCCGGGTTCGGCCAGGTTCGACAAAGCGTTGGCGCAGCAGACGACAGAGCCGGTACAAAAGAGAGGGATGAGAGTTGTTGCCGTGGTAACCTGTGCCTGCTCGCGTATGCCACGTGGTAGCGGGAGGAGGGGCGTACCCAGGACTCCCATTATTCATCGTGCGGCCTTTTTGTATTTTTGCAAGGGGTCTATTGCTTCAAGTAGCAACGTGCTACGTGGCATCAACAACCAAAACCTGCCATTTATTAAAAAAAAAAAAAAACATTGCAAAAATTGGACGCGTCGAGTGACAACGTTGAAATCAATTCGTGGAGTTTCGGCCAAAACGAACTCGCTCCAAGTTGCAAGTAGGCACGCATGGGCACGAGTGCCCATGCGTACATGTAGCTGTGCACTGGGTACAAGCATGTGGCTTCGTCTTGCATCTTGTTCGTGTGCTGAAGTTGCTTTGACAGCATTGCAGAAATTACACTAGCCCTGACAATGAAGTACAAAAAGGCTTGTGCAGAGTCTAGACACTGCTGCAAGATTGCCGAGCCAGAAAACCTAAACCGAGCCGCCACCAAATGTGTTCGTTGTAGAGCACCAGACATGAGTGTCCAAAATATACTTACAATGGCTAGCGACGCCTCATAAAAGTCATGCAATGACCCTCTGCTTGGCCAGTTAAGCCACACGCAGTGCCGTGCAGGGTACAGGACGGCATCCATGAGCCGGCCGGTGCAGTGACCCAGTGTCCCGCCCATAGTGTTGCGCTGCTGCCTTGGACAAGGTGAAAGCCAGCTCATTGATGTCATGGTACTCGGGACCTGTGGTGCGTAACCATTGTGTTTAAGTTTTATAGTCACCGACCAATATTTCGGACTCGATGGTGATCGCGCAAAACTCAGAATAATCGAGCAGTCCGAAAAAATTAATTTAGCCTAAAAATCACTTTATTGCGACTTTAAGCGCAAAGTTGCTGCAGAAAGTGATTGATACAATAGGCTCGCGATAATTCAAACTCTGATATTTTGTACTTCCGGTTAATTCAAACAGATTTGAAAATTTTGGTTGTCCCGCTATTTTTTTAATGTATTTATAAGCCGCTTAATTCGATCGGCGTTTTCGCTTAATTCATACTTTTTTGTTCTCGCGGCCCCGTTGAGTGCGCTTCTTTCCAAGCACCGGTGCACCGCAGAGAAGCAATACCTGCGGAGCTTGCTTTCGCGAGTGTTGCTTCTCCGCAGTGCACTGGTGCTCGGAAAGAAGCGCACTCAACGGGGTTCAAGCGGGCACACATTAGCGGAAAACAGCATTCACATTATGTGCTTCAAGACTTGCAATGATGACCAAGACGACATTGAGGATGAGGACCAGCTCATTGGCATCATGTTTTCTGGCCTTGAAGCACATAATGTGATCGCCGAGCTGGCGGAATATGCTAGTCTTGACGACGATGTGTTTGTTTGTTGTGATGACTCATTAGAGGACATAGTACAGGAAGTAATGCCAGCACAGTGCAGCAGTGAGAGTGAAGATGACGATGAAGGAAGGGATGACCCACTACCAACTGTCACAGCCACAGCTTTGAGCACATCGCTCAGCTCCGGAAGTTTCTGTCTGCAAAGGAAGAGTCCTGTAAAGAGCTACTTGCGCTGGCTGGTATTGAAAATTGTGTTTTGAGATCGTATGTGCTGACTAAACAGTCCACAATCGACAATTTTTTTGCCGGATGAATAAACTTAACGTCACAGCTCTTTCACCAATGTGCTATGCCTGTACTTGCTTATAATTAGGCTTATGTAGAAGAAACTGGCAAAAATCTGCTTTGTATGAGTAGCTATCCATTTAACAAAGCATAATGTCATCTAGTATCATATTTAGATAAATTTCTGATAATTCAAACTAAAATCTGTGACTTCCTGGAGTTTGAAGTAATGAGAGCCTACTGTAGTTTGCTGTACGGCGTTTCGCATTCAGCGAGTCATTTTGTCACTGTATACAGACTAGAGCATGAAAGCGTTCACACAAGTTACGCATTCATGGCTGCACAATGCTCACCAACTGTAGGGCCAGTCGTTAGGCTTTGCGCTTGGCGAAGGGCAAAGTCCGGTTCGTAACACTGTGCCGCTGGAGCAAATACACAGATTGATTGCTACTTCCGTGGCGATACAACCGCTGCCTTCTCACGTCGACACATGGGAAATACCGCAAACAAAAGCAGACACCGTCACGACTTCGCAAGGTGAAGCCGGAGAGGTCAAGAGCGGAAGAATTGCTTCGAGTATCAACGTGCTATGTGGCATCAACAGCAGAGACCTGCCATTTAAATAAAAAAAGAAAAATATTAGCTTGTAGTTTCTTTGCTGGACGTGACGTCACGACAACTGACGGCAGCGATTGGCTGGCGGAGTGATGTATATTCTTTTCGGGGAATTTGCCACTGAATTCATACCCTGTCATCAAATCTAGAATGCTCCCGCCCAGTCTGTCGCACAAATTATTTCCGTTGCTAAGGGGCAATTGGGGCTTTACGTAAACATAGGCTGGACGTGCGTGCAGGAAAAATAACATGAATGACCGACCACATCATGGACTCTTCCAACATTTTTATAATGCAATTAAATGCAAAGGTGCAAGCGAGCTGGACAAGAATGACGAAAATAATCCCTGGAGAAGGGGAACAAGAGGGACAAAGGAGAAACACAAATCTCCAAACACAGCTAGGTGACTGGTGCACAATTGTGTGTTTGTCCTTTGTCCTTCTTGCTCCCCTTCTCCAGGGATTACTTTCGTCATTCTTGTCCAGCTCGCTTGCACCTTTGCATTTAATTGCATTATAATCATAACCTTACATTGCAAGCTTCACCTTTGTTGGTGTTAGACTGGTGGCAGCTGATAAAACCCGTTTGCTCTACTGACGTCTAACCCCTAACCCCTGGTTAGCTCAGCTGGTAGAGCGCTCCACCTGTAATGAAGAGGTTCCGGATTGGATACCCGGACCAGGTGGATTTTTTCGGTCGCGCACCAGTCACCTAGCTGTGTTTGGAGATTTGTGTTTGTCCTTTGTCCCTCTTCTTCCCCTTCTCCAGGGATTATTTTCGTCTTCCAACATATTGGAAAAAAAAAAAAAATCCGACAAGTCAACATTTTTTTGTTTTTTCCCCACTTTTAGTGGCTGTCGTGTAACATCGAACTATAAGTAACAAGTAAAAGAAAAAAAGTACATAACGTAAGCTGCACATGAACTCTATAGATATAATACCAGTTCCAATAGTTTAGCAAAGAGGCCGGTCTTCTCAGAAAACCCCCCTCTCACTCGAGTCCGTATTCTAATTATTGAATCTTAAAAAGAAGTTGCCCCGAAAAAGCTGCAGAAAATGCACAAAACAAAGTGACAGCGCCTAAAAAGGTCACACCTGCCTTTCACATGGCCTTTTGAACTACATCCAGTGCAGGATGCAGAATGGTACCCATGGGCTAGCTGCAGCTGTAACCCAGTGCTTGTGGTACATCGCAGCTGCTGGGAAGGGAGGGAGGCCACCTCCTTCATGCCATGGTCCTGGGAAAAGCAATAACGATGAGCCGCAGACGTCGAGCACCTGGAGTATTTCTGTGCATCCACGAAGCAATTCTGGGACAGCAATGACAGAAAACTTCAGTAACACAGTGAACAAAAAAAAAGACACAAAAGAGTAGGCATGCAGGCGAGCGTGAATTGTGAACACAGCTAAAACCCAAGGCACAAGGAAGCAGAAAGAGGGCACATGAAGAGGCCTTTCGACTTCGTTGCATGTCGGGTTTGAGTCTCGTACGGGGTAGTAAAAAGCAACAGCACTGGTTCCGTAGCCTTTCCTGCCTCAAGAAGCCTTCGAACAAAGAAATCCTACAGGTCACTCATCTTGTTTTCTCTTTTCAGGCGGATTACAGTGCACGCTGCGGCAGCAAACTGCCTCAAAGGGGCTCAACTCACACTTCTAAGAATGATTTGCGAGCAATTTCTCCGTTGTGTACTACGTGCACTCTATGTTTTAAAGGGGAATTCCGCCGATTTTTTGGTAGGCTTCGATTTGGCTGGAAATTTGCAGACTGCATCAATAACCCTTTCTTAACTGATAACCAAAATATTAAAAAAAAAATTCCGTGAAGTAATTGAATTTTAAAGTTACGCCGGCCGCGAGGGTTCCAGGAGGCGACTCTCTACTGGCAACAATGAAAAATCCCTACTTCTCCCTACCCGCGTACGTCACGGATGTGCAGGCGGACGAGCGATTCGGGCAGCCGCGAAGTGGCTTTCCGGACGCCAGCGATCGAGATAATTTTTTCGCAGCTTCAAGGTTGAAAGTTCCTTTGCAATGGGTAGCAATCTGTGCTCCGCGGTAGATTGTTGAAACAGTGCCAAGAAAAAGCTTCTTTTTCACCCTTGTTTTCGTGAGAGAAAAAAAAAAAAAACGTTCCCCGGCAGCAATGGAGGCTAGCCACGTCAAGGTGCTTTTGCGCGAGCTGTGTGCCGAGAGAACTAGTGTCACGTGAAACATTTTCACTTTTGCTCGGAATACTTTATAGCCGCGTGCTGCGAGTTGAGTATCCTTCATCAGCTGGAACAGCTTCAAGAGCGGCAAGCGCAAACTCAAGCCGGCTGTGACCATTTCGACATCCGTCCAAAGAAGAGCGCTAATAATATCGAGAAAAATAGTACTCAATCTAGCACTATAGTCGACATTTGGCAAAGTCAGATTTGTTATTCACAATTGGGTCAGTGACGTACCCCTGGACGTACCCCTGCTACGTCCACACTGGCTTTCATGGCGGTTATGTGCAATGCAGACAGCTTTAACTATTTCAACCGAGTGCCTAGGCAAACACAGAAGCAGCCACATAAAACAATCAGAGGAAGACGCCGAGTTGTACAGGCTATGGAGGAAGGACATAGTACAGCGAGCTATCTAGTCCAGGCTACTCCTCTGAGAAATGCAGTCGGTGGAAATGTAGGTCAGTTATTCCTGCCATTAATTTAGGTAACTAATGCAAACATTACACTATTTTGCATATTTCTCTACTGGAATGCTAGTCACCCGCAACAGAAAAATGCCAGAAACTAAAAGGTAGTCTGGTTGCATTGTTAACACAGACATCAAGTCCATTAGGAAAAGCCACCTGTGCCATCCACCTGTTCATAAGCGAGCTGGAGTTCATCAAAGCACAACCGAGAATCTCTCGGAAGTATCTGGTTCCTTGTCAGTAGTTATTGAATGAAAACACAGTGCAGTGTTGATTGCCATCAGCACAGCCTTGCCCCTGGCACTGCTGTCCCTCGGGTGGCACATGCACGACATGGCCTGCAAGCCACATATATCCCTAAAAGAAAGCTGCATAGGATACACTTACCGTGGCTAGCGTCGCCACCCAGCGAGCTTGCACAAACCCTCTGCATGGCACGCAGTGCTGTTCAGAACAGAGCGGCACTGGCTAGCCAGTTACTGCGAAGGCTTGTAGTGTCTTGCTGCTGCCTTGGAAAAGCTGCAAGTCACCTCTTTCACGCCTTGTGGTACCCATCAGCTTCAAAAGAAATGCTGTTGAATCTCGACCAGCTATGACCTGTCGCACAGGGGAGAAAAAGGTGTGAATGTGCAGACTCCTATCTGTTTGCTTTTGTCTCGGGTCTGAGTTTTGTTTGAGAAGAAAACAACAATGACACTTCTTTCACAGTAACATGCAAAAGAAACGAGAACGGCTCGGTTATTAATAAGTTGTGTGCAGCAAAGGCACGGGTGCGAGGGCGTAGCTCCGCAGAATGTCCTTTTGGCACGGGTGTCCGTGCAAAACGGGCGCTTTTCACTGTAATGTGCTCGGGCATGTGCCTTTTCTGCACACAACCTATTTTGCAGAGTGTATAGCACGCCTTCGAGAGCACTCGCGTACGGCGAGAAATCCATGATATACAGGGTACGATCGCAGGAAACCTCGCAGGGGTGCAGGAAGCTGCAAGTACCAGAATGTGAAACTAGAGGTGGTGATAGAATTTAACAGTTTGAGAATATGACGTTACTTGGGTCAAAATAGAGAAACGAAAGACGTAACTTCCTTACCGGCTGATGATCGACCAACTATTTGTTGTGATCGGGGCATTCGATCGGACGTGGGTTGGTAAAGATTTGAAAAACACGAAAGAATAAAACATGTAGGGACGAAGACAGACAGCGCGGTTCTTTGTTGACATGGGATGTAAGATCAAGCACATTATTCTGTCGGATCAAATGTTTTTGTTGAATGAGGTTTAGCTCGCAAGTCAGCCGCAAGGGTCAGCCGGCAGGTTCTTCGGCGGGCTTTCAGCTTTCTGCGATGCGTGTTTCCATCGTGAGCGCAGGCTTGAACAATGTAGGCAGCGGCGTCAAATAGATTTTCAAACGAAAAAACAGCTCGGACGCGTGGAACGAAGAGATCACATCACTGGAAAACGCAACCACTCGACCACTCACCTTTCGTTCGACGACGGTTCGCAAGGCACGATGTTTCTCCTGCTCCGGGCGTTGAACAGGGGTAAGGAGACCGCGTCTATTTCCATGCTCCTATTGGTCATGACGTCACCAAATTTCATCCAATAAAGTGCGCGCCGAAGTTGTCTCTGGCGAGTACGCCGGTGGTGTAAACTAACTTGGGCAGTGTTGCCTGGTCGCCAGATGAAAATGATAAAAATTCGTAAATTGAATATTGCAATTACCAGAGCTCTTAAAAATCGCGTAACTTGGTGTATATACTAAGTAGTCTATGAGCATTCCATTTCAAGAATAATCTATCCGTTTAATTTTCGTATCATAACCCCTTTAAAGACCCCAAGCTAGTAGTCGTACTGCACTGGCTAAATTGCTCATCTACAGTGGGTAACAATGTCGCCGTGTTCTGGCAGACTAAACTCCTGCTGTATAAACAACCAAGGACTATTTTTTTTGGTTCACCAACTTGTTTTAAGGGGCCCTGCAACAACGTTTTGACTGGTTTTTAATTTGTACCGAACCTGAGCGCACTGAACGTAGTAACTTAATGAAGCTTTTCTTTTCTCAAATTTCGCTTTATTTTTAAAAGTTATAGGCAAATTAGAATTCCAAAAACAAGCAAAAAATAACCTCCTTCATGACGTCGTAGGTCCTGGCTTGAGCGGCCGTGAACTAGAGGAGGGCTAGTGAGCTCATTGAGCGCTCACGCCTGCCGCACTCCGTGTCGACGGCTCGAGAGGGCGCCACTAAGCATGTGTTGGAGAGGCTGTATGAAGCGGGCGGCCAGGGCGGCTCGCATTGCATTTGCTGCGCGATTAAAGACTATTTCGGCATGACACTTCATTGGCCACAAACGACAGCAAACACGGGGTAAAGATCAGTTCAGAACGGGAGCCACTTCGCGCTGCCACACCGCCAAATGGCCAAATCGCCAGCAGGGCCCGCGCCGGAGGCCTTCGGCGCGGAGTGCCTCATCCCACTAGCTCTTTCTAGTATGCGCCGTTTTTTCCGCCGCTTGGTGGCGGGTATGTCGACGGGTCATTTCTTGTTTCCGTACTTTATAAACTGCATTTGTTTCTTTTCTGATCTAAAATACTGAACAAAAACTACTTTCATCCATAATTGAAACGGTTCGCGGCACCTTATATTTTGTATCTCGACTAAAAAAAAAAGCTTTTCGCTGCTCTGACCAGTAGTAAGGCCAGGACCTAAGACGTCACATTCCGCGCACTTTCGGCAACGCGGGTCGCCCTCGTCGGTGGAGGAGGTTTCCGCGCCATCCGGTTAAAATAGGACGCACTGATATTTTGTTACTCTCTCCGTGCCCGCTGGCTTGCCCGAATCCCAAGAGACGTGGAAACTGCAAAAAAGGCAGACAGCTTTAAATATGATTGCAGGGCCCTTTAAGCATTCATCCAATCGACCTGCTTAGACTTTGCACATTTTAAAAACCGAGGTGGAGGAGAAAAAAGTGCAGAAACGCAAGAGATCTGAAATGATATATCTCGCGCCTTCATAGCAGGCTTGTACCGTACGCATTACAAGTAATCAAATTACTTGTAATCGATTACTTTTCGAGTAATTTTGTAATCAGTTGATTACTTTTATTGAGCAGTAATCACGAGAGTAATCTGATTACTTTTTGAAGTAATAAAAATTACTTCTAACCGTTACTGTTTTCCACGGGACCCCCCCCCCCCCACACACACACAGACACCCTTTTTTTTCTGAAATTACAAAAATAAAATTTGCTTCTTTTTTAAAACAGAAAAAACACTTTTGTGAGCTGTAGGAAGCGAGTCAACACCTTTGTGTGTATAGTTTCTGTGGAATGTCCGTTTTCTTTTTCGAGCTGGGACTGGGAAGCTGCGGGAAGCCCCAGGGAAGCCCCAGGATAACCCCAGGGTAGCCCCAGTGCGTGGCAAAGGCCATTCAAGGCGAAGTTTGAGGAGCAGAATGTACCTTTGTAAGTCCTTCGTTCCAAACTAGCCCCCTCACACACACGCACAGAAAAGCAAAAACAATCCTGCTTACCGTACCAACTCGCAGCCCATAGGAGAACCAGAGCCGAAGAATGTTAAAACGGATGGAAAATATAGCAAAGCCAGTTCAAATACACGTCAATATCCCGTATTTCCCCTACGTGGTCTTTTGTGACAAGCAAGGTTTCCGAGGTTGGAAGTAGTCCATTGTTATGGGCGTTAAATATTTAAGTCTTCACACAATAAATTAATCGGAAAAGTAACGGTTACTTAAAAGTAATGTCCAATTACTTTTGCTGTCGAGTAATCAAGTAATCTAATCGAATACTTTTTACCCAAGAGTAATAGTAATTGTAATCGATTACTTTTTTTTAGCAACGTGTACAAGACTGCTTCATAGTCAGTTGGACCGCGATTATACGCATTTTCAAGTGAATAAAGTTAATCCTGAAATGTTCAACGCATCAAAGAAGAGCGTTCGCCCTGTTACTGATTACTTAGGGAATGTTTTCAACGAAATTATGTTAACAGTAGGCTGTTGGCAGGCACTATCTATCTATCTATCTATCTATCTATCTATCTATCTATCTATCTATCTATCTATCTATCTATCTATCTATCTATCTATCTATCTATCTATCTATCTATCTATCTATCTATCTATCTATCTATCTATCTATCTATCTATCTATCTATCTATCTATCTATCTATCTATCTATCTATCTATCTATCTATCTATCTATCTATCTATCTATCTATCTATCTATCTATCTGTCTGTCTGTCTGTCTGTCTGTCTGTCTGTCTGTCTGTCTGTCTGTCTGTCTGTCTGTCTGTCTGTCTGTCTGTCTGTCTGTCTGTCTGTCTGTCTGTCTGTCTGTCTGTCTGTCTGTCTGTCTGTCTGTCTGTCTGTCTGTCTGTCTGTCTGTCTGTCTGTCTGTCTGTCTGTCTGTCTGTCTGTCTGTCTGTCTGTCTGTCTGTCTGTCTGTCTGTCTGTCTGTCTGTCTGTCTGTCTGTCTGTCTGTCTGTCTGTCTGTCTGTCTGTCTGTCTGTCTGTCTGTCTGTCTGTCTGTCTGTCTGTCTGTCTGTCTGTCTGTCTGTCTGTCTGTCTGTCTGTCTGTCTGTCTGTCTGTCTGTCTGTCTGTCTGTCTGTCTGTCTGTCTGTCTGTCTGTCTGTCTGTCTGTCTGTCTGTCTGTCTGTCTGTCTGTCTGTCTGTCTGTCTGTCTGTCTGTCTGTCTGTCTGTCTGTCTGTCTGTCTGTCTGTCTGTCTGTCTGTCTGTCTGTCTGTCTGTCTGTCTGTCTGTCTGTCTGTCTGTCTGTCTGTCTGTCTGTCTGTCTGTCTGTCTGTCTGTCTGTCTGTCTGTCTGTCTGTCTGTCTGTCTGTCTGTCTGTCTGTCTGTCTGTCTGTCTGTCTGTCTGTCTGTCTGTCTGTCTGTCTGTCTATCTATCTATCTATCTATCTCTCTATCTATCTATGTAATGTAATGTAATGTAATGTAATGTAATGTATCTAATGTAATGTAATGTATCTAATGTAATGTAATGTATCTAATGTAATGTAATGTATCTAATGTAATGTAATGTAATCTAATGTAATCTAATGTAATCTAATGTAATCTAATCTAATCTATCTATCTAATGTAATCTAATCTAATCTAATCTATCTATCTAATGTAATCTAATCTAATCTATCTATCTAATGTAATCTAAAGTAGGCACATTGTCATTGTTACGCTTGCCTGCCTGTTAAACATGTCACAACAATTCTAGCGACATCCTTTCCATAGGTGAGCCTGCAGTCTTCGAAGTGGCACAGATGTCCCCTGCTAACAAATATTAGTAAGTAACTGATACCTGTCTAGGTAAAGACCGTGACGTGTTAGCTGACCTTTGCAGTTCCGCTTGCAACTTTGGTCGTTGGCAGACTTTAACGGGACTGGGATAAGTAGGTCAGTTTATGTAGACTTGTATTCATGGTTTGCTTTTGACTTCAGATCATTGCTTTCATACTGCATTATTGGTTACGAAAGACAACAGTGTAATCACGGTTGACGGCATTTGAAGAATTGTTTTGCTCTTTTTTCTGTTTTAGGGCAAAGGAGTTACATGACGAACGGAGGAATTGAGAAACTTATCGTCGAAAATGATATGCTCTGAAAAATAATGATTGATTTCGAAAAAGAAGCTATCAACTGAGCGCGAAAAAAATAATGCAAAGAAGCTTGTAGCAAGCTCCATTATCTCTAACGGCGATAAACTTAAATTCTATACCGGATTTGAATCGCTCGGACGCTTCATCCGTTTTCTAAATTAGTACAAGAAGAGGTTACAAAGTCTAAAGAACTCAGATGAAAAATGCGGACGGCGACCGACGTTGCACCTCGAGGAACGATTGGTTCTTGTCCTCAGCCGACTGTCGACTGGGGCCGCTAGGGAAGAATTTGGCTTTCAGGTACGATATTTCTCAGAGCATCGTCAGCAGAATTTGTTCGTCCTGGATAACATTCTTGGCCGAATATCTTGACCACACTCCAATCTGGCCTTCGCGACAACTAGTCGACAAGTACATGCCAGAGGCCTTTAGAAACAAATACTCAACAACTCGTGTAATTCTGGATTACAAAGAAAGATTTCTTCAAAATTCCAGCGACCTCAGAACACAAAGTGACACATACTCGTCCCATAAGTCCCACAACACAGCACCAAATGGCTTTGTGAGTTTTGTGAGCGACTTCGCCACTGGTAGAATGTATGACCGCCGACTAACAAAAGAATGTGAACTTTATGAGTTATGAGCTTTTGGAGCACGGGGATTCGGTCATGGCCGACAGAGGTTTTGTAATTGCCGAAGACCTGACAGAACTTGGCGTGGAACTAAATATTCCACCTTTTCTAAATGGCAAACCTCAGCTTCTTCTTCAAGAAGAAGATGATGACACGATCAACTGCCAAAGTTCGGGTACACGTAGAGCGGTGGCTTAAATTAAAGTAATTTAGCATACTCAAGTTTACTTTCCCGAACTCGATGGGATCGTTGCTGAATCCCATCTGGAAAACGTGCCCTCTACTGTGTAGAGGACTGTAGAGGACCCATGAAAACTCGTGGCGCAGCTTATAAATAAGTGGCGTGTTTTTGTGGTTTCTGCTGGTCTTCAGAACCGAGCTCGTGTTTTCGTTTTTAGATTTGTCTGAGATTCAGTGTTTTCGGTAGAGGGAAAGAATGGGCGTTTATTAGGGATTACGTTTTGAGAGTTACAGCGTTTCTCGAAGTCACAACGTACTAGCTAAGGTATTGCGCAATTTCATTGAAAAATACGCACACAGGAACATTTCACAAAGGAGACAGTCAAATATAGTACGTGCCCGAAAATATCAAATTGTCCTCTCCCAAACGTGTAAAAGCTGTTTTGTTTTTTAAGTTATAAACAGCTTGGATTTTATGCTTTTGGTCTTCACTGGTTTCCAGAAAACTACCTCTAGGATTACTTCTCGGGGTTTATCCGTGTATGTCGAAAACACGGAACCCTGCTTACGAATGACCGCTTCACAAACGGATGCAAAATGTGTCAAAACGAGCCTCGGTCTGAGAAACAGCTTCAGGAGACACCAGAATGTGTTTTGATCTTAGACATAGTTATTTTTGCTTGTGTCTGGTCATTATCAACTTTCTTTATTTTTTAAATATGTACATTAACGATTTATCTTCATTTAACACAAAACACACGTGAAGCAATTATTAAAGTAGCTGTGCAGCAATTTTAACGTTGAAAAATTTGCATCTTCTATTTTTTACATTGTTTATCTTGTCATAAAGGACAGAAAACACATCTTCCTTCGAAATGTTATGATTCAGCCACGTAATCGCGAGGAAAAAAGTTAGAAAATTCCCCGACCTGCAGCCGCGAGCGGCGGCCATGAGAACCACCAGGCATGACGTCAATGGGGAACTTGTAGAAAGATAGAAAGTTGTACAAATACCTGCTCGATAAAAGGTAATTTTTTCTATAAATCTTGTCGTTCCAACATAAATATAAATGCGTCAAAAGCCTGGTATCGATGACAAAACTTTTATTATTCTGAATTTTAGTGGCGCCATCTATCCGAGGTCAACAAAACCGTCAGCACTATCTGCTACCGCAAACGGCCGCCAGAAGCCGGATGGGGACGGGGGTAAGAGTCGGACGGGGATGTCCCGGACACAGCTTATTTAGTGGCACTAGCTGAACCCGGACGATACTTTCCTCCTTTCGCCATGTTGATCGCGCTGCGCAAGCACGTGGGTCACGTGGTCGCGAGCTTGAGTGAAGTTGTCGCTGCTCACTGATGGCTCTAAAAGAAGAACTTCACCGGAACCCCGCGCGTCCCCCTTTCACGTCACAGAACACGTGAGTGCGAAGATGTCGAATAGTTGAGAGATGCCCAAAAACCTTAATCCTTGTCAATTTTTAAAATAAAAGCTAGGCTATGCAGGCAAAAGCGGTGTTTTGTTCTTTACTTCAGGAAGCTCGAGACACCAACTCCCAAATTATTTAAGCATAACACTGAAATTGCTGCACAGCTTCTTTTAAAGGGCGAATAAACTTATTTTTTCATTGGGAATGCACACAATGAGCATGAAAACTCCTCCGCAAACGCAGACGTACACCTCAACCCATCTTAGACAAGCTTTGGTTCGTCAGAGATTATAGTGCACAAATGCACTGGGCTAATCTATAAATAATTAAGGTTCCAGTTCAAATACTTATAATTACTACTACGGAACTGCACCAGCTTTCTGTCACTCACTAGTTTGAATGGCTTTTAGCTTATTTGCTCAGAACGTTGTGAAAGTTTACTAGCTTCGGAAACATTTTCGTCGCCCCCAGATCCTTGCTGAACGGTATTCTTTGCACAAATGGTACGCCTGCGCCACTGTCAACAACAAAGTCGTACCAGAGAAGGCCAGTTATAGAGTCATTGTGTCCTTGCGCATAGTAGTGGAAATTGTGTGCTGGCTTTGGCTTTTCATTCTTTAAGAATGATGACGCCATGTTAGATATGATAGCCTCTAGTGTGGGTATATTTTACTCTTCTGCTTTTGCAAGTGTTTTTATCTCAACCAGCCCACATGTGTCGCTTGCCTTCTTATACGTAACACCGTCGGGAGGCGCACAAAGAAACGGTACTCCATGGTTTACACACAAGCCCACTGGAAACACTTCTGGGGCTCTCCGTATCTCCAAATAGCCGATTGTTCGTTGTATAACCCTATTTTTCTGTACTTCGTGGGACGGCAGACACATCTTGGGTACACCGTCGCGATGAATTTCTCGGGGATTTCCTGCCGACTTATGATGTCCCCAAACCAGAAGAGCTTCATTCTTGTGGCCCGCTCGGCATGCCAAAGATGCTTTCGAGCTTTGCCCGTGGTTTTGGACCTCCTGACCGTGCCTGCTCCAGCGTGAAAGAGTGGAGAGCTGAAATAGGTGGACTGAGTTCCTCCCACAATACCGCAGTTGGCAACTTCACATGGTGCTGCGCCAATAAAGTCACAGAGTGTTGGCTTGAGCTCTTTACAAGCCTCCGTAATGATATCTGCCTGCATAGGGCAACACCCAGAGACCTCAACTTCTTCGACGAGAACCTTGAGTGCTTCTTGCGAGGACGGCATGACTTCCTTTCCGAAATTGGCAAGTTCCTTGTGTCCACCTTCTTGACTGCGTCTTGTCCAGGTTTGTGTTGTCGGAAAAGGAGTTCTGAAAACTCTGTCCTCTTAGACTCTTCCTGCTGAGGTTCCTTTGCCCCATTGTTGTGAACGGTGACGGCACAGAATTTAGTCCAGAACGTACAGGTGCTCACAGCGAAGAACATCCAACACGAATCTACATTAGAGCGCCCACATGCTTGCACGACACCACCCAAACCAGCAGGGCAAATGCAATAGCCACACCTCACAGACCCATCAGACTTAGATCACAAAAAATAACAGCAGTAGTGTTTCTTCAGTGAGAAAGATGACTCAACTGTTTCCCTTCGCATGCGGAGAGCAAGTTCGTCTGCTTCTTTTGCAGGGGTTATAGGACCGAAGCGCTCAAGTTTCGCCGCTGAGTACAGCGTCATTCCAGCCCCTGGCGGGCGCACCTCTAATCCGAGTGGCTCGTTGTTTTTCGCATCGCTTCGCCACTATAGGCGGTCGGGTACTCTAGTCGATAATATTAATTCCGATAAAGATATATAAAAGCCCGGCTAGCACAAATCATTCGTTGTTGATTGCAGTAACAATACGAGACTCAAACGGCGCCGAGCCTGGGTCACGGTAGTGGCAAGGCTCGGCCTACAAAGTAAGTTTCTCGTTCGTTGGAAAATCAGTTTTGCTAAATACGCCAAAAAGACGAAATGAAATTGGTGTCAGAACAAAAGCATGACTACCGAACACGGGAAAATTAGTTGGCAGTGCCTGCGTGACGGAATATTTGATTTACGTGCGCGTTTGTCCCTTCCCTTGAGGTGTTTGACGGGGCCTCGATCGCGATGTTGGATCCCTTTGGCATGAATATTTCAGCTATAATCACCGACAGGATCAGAACGCCAGGGAGAGACTTCAGAAACCCCACCTACAGCACTGGCTTCCAACCTTCGATAGGGCTTCTATCTCGCGAGCCTCGAGCGTGAACGTACAGCCAAAATCGCAGCGAAGGGCAACGAAGACGATGCTGAAGGTCGAGCCGTTCAGAAGAGACGCCCTGCGGTTCTTTGTCAGCAGTCCTGTAGCTAGCAAAGGGGCTTGTGGGGGTGGCGAGTGGAGCTTTGTCCTGCCGTGTGTGTTTCTTAATCGCTGTCCCCGTTTTCTGAGCTGTTTATCGCCATCATGTACGACTCTGTAATATACACATGCATCGCCCCCCCCCCCCAACACAACACACACGCACACGCACACACAAGGAATGCACATCCCAGCGCACCTCGGGCAGCCCCCCCCCCTAAAAAAGAGAAAAAAAAAGCGCGTTACGTTTTGTTTGTCACGGACTAATAATAATTTCTTCTTATTTCGTGTCTATTTTCCGTTGATCACACCAGATATCTTACATTATTGATTAATTTTTCAGTGGGGGCGGTTCAGTTTTGGATTCCGCCAACGTCAGCGAGTATTTGTCGCGTGCTCTTCGTGAACATTTGGAAGGACGACGCTGAGGCTCCTCGTGCAACAAGTTACTAGACGAGATGCCAGCTGAGGTGACCTTAATTTAATGGAGACTAATTGCAGGGAACCTACCAACGGTGTAATTGCATGTGAACGATTAGTCGATTTGAATTCATTTTCACTCCCTTGCTCGAATATACAGGTGACCTCTCCATCTATTTTTGCATTTTCTATATGTGTCCGGTTCTTAGCCAAACAAAAATATCGTTAGTTTTTTTTTTGTAACTATGTGTAGTTTTTTTTTGTTTTCGAGTTACATGTTTTGGTTTAGTCTGTACCCCAAGTATCAGTACAACTTGGCTAAAGATGCAGATAAGTCTAGTTCATGACTGCTTTCTCACGAACCGTCTTTCTCACGAAACATCTTTCGCGAGATTTGGAATACCATGATCTGCCGTGCAAGATCCCTGAAGTAGTCAGGGTTCTTGGCCCTACAAATTCTTTGACAGGCCTTGCTCCTCGAGATGTGTACATCATCTGCAATTGTCCTGTCCAGACATACTTCGAGTCTGGGCCAATGTTACCGTGTTAACAAGGTTGTGTATGTTTACCTACTCACAGTTGTGATAAAACTGTCAATAAAAATGTGTTTCACTGTCAACAAAACATTCCCGAAAGCGTTGCATTATAGCTGTTGTACCGTATTTTCTGGACTATAGTCTTCAGGGGCACATTTGGGGTAAAAAATAAGTTTTTGCTTAGATTATCCGCACACGGTGCATAGTCCGTACCCGGTGCTTAGTCGACACGAGTATATTCTCATAGACGGCACACCTTGAGAAATGCCTTTTTCTTAGCTCACAAAAAAGCCTATAATACAGATAAATCAACATTAATTTAGTTTTTCATTCACAAAATCCGCTTTGTCTCGTCATAATCAACGATATTGAAAAACAAAAATACTGTATAGTCCGCACAATCTAAAATTTCAACTTTTAAACGTGTATAGATTGTGGACTATCGCCCGGAAAATATGGTACATTCCTGGAAACACTTGAGAAACATGCAACATTTTGTTTATTAAATTATGTGCCCAGAAATATTACGAAACAAACTTTATTCAGTGAATCAGCCAATTAACCCTCTATGGAGCGATATATTTCGTAACTTATAAAAAAAATTATACTTTAAGCATCTGTTATATTACCAGTAACCACTGTAAAGAAATTCAAACTGTTTATTCAACAACTTTACAAGAAACAGGAATGTTACCGTTTGGTAACATGGCTCCATTACACGCAATATTTATGCGGTATGAAACGTGTAAAAGCAATATCTTTCCCGGGTAAAACACAAATGCAAGCTGCATTTTCTGCACAAGACACGCAATGTTACCTGGCAGTCGGGCATCTTGCACCGTCCTCTCCGTGCTGTGATGATGGGGAAATGTGCAATTTCATCAAGGCGTGCGTCCTTGCAAGGCAGGGGGCTTTGCCGGCCCTCTGTGCTTCTTGGCTTCGAAATGGGCCTCAACCTCCTTGGACGGCCGTCCCCGCTTTGGCCTGTCAGCTTTTCCGGCTTTGCAGAGGACTTTGGCAACTTGTGCCTTGAACAAACAGAGAGAAACCGTCGCTCTTTCCTTGAGGCTTCTGCGATAAAGAAGCCAGAGCTCTACAAGCGTCATGTCATTTGCATGAAAAAAAAATCTTGTGGTATTACTTCTTTGATCGCAAGCGAATGCGATACAACGCAAGAAGAGAGTCCAAGAGGTCGACGCCTCCCATGTTCTTGTTGTAAAGAGCTACAACGGAAGGGCATTCGACACCAGTAGTCGTCTTTTCAGCTGATGACCATCTCTTCACTGTACTTGTGGGATCTACACCAGCAAAATTTGAAAGCAAATGAACTGGCCGGTTGTCATACCACTTAGTGGCTTTCAAGAATGCCCCATCAACAGTGGTTTCTTTAGCGTCGACAGCGCCACGGCCTTCCTTTTTCAGCTCTTTATCCGATTTGAACTTGCATCCATGGAGTCTGTATGCACGTGCTGTGCCAGTGCTCTCTATGTCTCTTTTCAAGAGGTAGACTTGCGAGAGAGGCTTGTAAAATAATTTTTGTAAAAAAGCTGGTGTGACATCTCATCTGGAAACTCCCTCGCCAGTCTCATGACAACGTTGAAGCTTGCTCCACAGTCATCTTCTCCATTGAGAGACACATTGTCATTTCTCCCGGTGAATATCTCAAATGAGTAGCATAAGCCGCTAACTCCTGAAAGTACATAGACCTTATAACCCCATCTACAGGGCTTCTTCGGGAGGTATTGTTTGATCCTGTGTCTTCCTGTAAAGGGGATTATCTGCTCATCAAGTGTCAGGTGTTCCTCTTTCAAAATATCTCTCATTGGCTTGAGTGCCTCTGCGGCAGACTACCGAAAGTTTCGCAAGGACATCGAATTTTCGATTGGGATGCTCGTGTTGTCCTTGAAGTGGAGTTGCCTTTGATCTCCTCGAAGCGCTTACAGGTCATTACTGACGACACGTTCGGGATGTTAACCCCCTTTGTCCAATAATACCTAGACCCAGGCAGTTGGGTGATCGACATGTGGAAAAGTATGCCGACAAATTGCTCCAGCTCTTCCTCTGACGTACCCAAGGGACTGTTCGGTGAGTACAGGACACTGTAGAGGATTTGATTGCTCTATGATCAGCTCAGTGAGGGAACTTGTGCAGTAGTATGGGATCCATCTGAGAGAACAATGCAAGATGTCCACACAAAATTGCTTCAAAACATAGGTTCTAGAGCCGTACAGAGACCACTTTATAAAGCGGCATGTCAGACGGCTGAAAGCCATTTGCGCGCCAGCTTACCGAACGGTCGCGAACCCAAATTCGCAACCCTTGCATTTATAAAACAACCAATCATTTGCAGATCTGTACTGTAAAGTCTTCGTTCTATCCAAGATCGAACACTTTTTAAACAACAATTACGAGAACGTTTGAGACTAATAACTCATGAAAAACTTCTAAAGACACTGCAAACAACGCCGGCACGGCCGCTCGAAAAAATCCAGCCTAGTGCTGCCTTCTGGTGGAGAACGTTGGAACTAGTGGAATCTGAAATGGGTGTGTTACCAAACGGTTGTTTGGCGCGTTGAGGAGCAGTTGGTTGGTAAACTACCTTTATAATAAGTTAGGGTATGGAGTGTTAACATATGGTAACGTCGCTCCATGGAGGGTTAAACATTGACAGGCATGGATTATTTTTCCAGAAAATAAATATTGTTCTAATAATGGCAACATATCATGTGTCATTGGTGTTTTCTTTGCTACACAACATTTTCCTCCTAAAATGTCCCACACAGGAAAATATGTATCAAGCCCCAACCTAATATTTGGACATCTTGAACTTGAAAGAGAATTTAAGTTTTTATAACTGTCCATCTAACTGAGCATTGTCATGAAGTTTGACTAAAATTATGTGCAGTCATCTGCCTAGGAGACCTTTATACAGGAGATTTAGTCTAGGCTAACCTTTTTTTCGTTTTCAACTGTATTGCCCCTCTTTCTGTGAGAATCTCGCTGGCACATTATTGTTCAAACTCGTAGAAAAGTAGGTCCATTAATTAGCAGGAAGCAGCAGCAGGTCCCAGTAACTGCAACCTACTGCCTAGGTGAAGTGGGGCAAAACTACATGGCAATAAATCCACGAGGTCTTTGTTGAGGTCGTGCCCTGGCGTTTTAGTTCCCTACTGTTGAGGCAGGCTGATGCAGGAAGCGTGTTCAGCAATACTAATAAAATTAAAAAAATAGTCGGCACAATGCTCGCACTTCGGTCCGCCACTCCAGCCCAGCGAGGACCTGTAGTTGCAAATGTACGCGAGGGTCTTATATCTTCCCGGAATTATCAGCCTGTGCCCGCACGATCCCCGACACTTTAATATTTCTTCGACGTGAACGAGCCCGAAAACCTATCCAACTCGTAGCCTCTAGCGCGAGAACGTAGTCTGCCAATGGCTCAGCGACCGAAAAATAGTATCCCGACGTCGTCTAACAGGACTCACGAAAACAGTAGTTCATAGTGATTAGTAATCTTTCTTTTAAGAAGAGAAGGCACAACGTTATTTCAACGCAAAATTTAAACAACTGACGCTCAACCGTAAAGTTATTTCGTAGACGCCGCACGGCCGTACTTGCGAGGCGTCCGTTAATGGGGAAATCAACCGCTTTCTCGGCGGAAGATGCGTGTGTTGAAGCTTCTGTATCGTTTCTTGACTCGTCATGTGAAATATTTCTCGCACGCTTTCTATCCCTTTCTAAATCTTCACCATACGCTCGAAACACCTGCGACACCAATGCAACGCGACCGACGCGGCACGACCATGTGTTGCATTGCGGTGGCGCTGCCATCGCAGTTTCGAGCGCCCCTGGTTGGGCGCATCAGCTCTATGGTGACGTCAGAACGCCAATTTCTGATTGGTTCTGATTGAAGGATAGTGGGTAGACCTCAAGGCAGCTTGCTTTGAGGTCTACCCACTATCCTACAATCAAAGCCAATCAGAAATCGGCGTCGTTCTGACGTCACCGGAATCCATATGCAAGAAGCAGACGATTTGCTCTCCCCATAGGTCGCTCCACCCCCGTGGTGGAAAAACACATTCCTCACTTTCTCTGCTTTAAAAGTGTAGCTCTCCTTATAGTGCTTGTGGGCACCCACTCCTTCCCTGATACTTAAAAATGCTCGACTCACGGAAGCCTTTCGGGAAACTCCTCACTTGCTCCGTCCAAGGCCCCCTTTGGTATCTCACCTAGGGGTGGATCACGGAAGGCCCTAAAAAGAATAAAATTATATTTAACACCGTGTACTCTTTCATACTATTTGAATAATATTTTTATCAAGTGAAATAGCTTTAGTGTCTATAAAGTATCAACACTAAAATTTTCCAGAAATACTCGTATGAACACAACGCAACAGATGAAGTCGAAGAGTAATGCTGTACAGGAAAGAGCAGCTTTGGTCATGACACATCGGCAAAAGTACTAGTGCGACCCTAACGAATGTGAGCTACCTATAAACTATGCGATAATCACAAGCTTCATGAAACACGAAGTGTTGTGGGTTATAAGACGTATTCCTACGGAACCTGCACATTCAACGACATGGGCACACCAAAACCGCGACTGTGTTGTTCTGGTCATTCCCGTGGACAATTTCTTCAAAGCGATGTGAGCAAGATGTGCATGTTTGCTCTTGAACGCAGTTCTCGCACAGCGAGGTTCGTCATGTACCGCATTGGCCTGATTGAAAATAACGATCGGCGAAGCAAGGGTGTTATAAAATTGGAGTATAAGTCTCAGTGACTGTTCTCGAGTTTGCAAACAAATCCACGCAGTGAGCTGGCATGGCGTTAGGAGTACTGACGTCGCCGTCGCGACGCTTTCGCTCGCTCCCCGTGCCAGCAAAATCGTAATTGTTTCATTATTTGTTGTGTCTGATACCTAGCAACGAGAAAAAAAAGGCTATTTACTGCATCACGCATAAGTGTGGAGCCAGGCACGTAGCCAGGATTTTGTTTCGGGGGGGGGGGGGGGGCCGCCCATGACAAAATGTTGTATGAGGGGGAGGGGGAGAGGAGGTCCCAGCAAAATTGAAGATTTCGGGGGGGGGGGGGCCCGGGCCCCATGGGCCGCCCCCTGGATACGTGCCTGTGTGGAGCAATCCACGACGGCGTGAGCGATGGCGGTGCGAAAACGATAGCAGACGACAAATGCACAACCCAGCGAAAACGAAACTGAAACAACCCGCTGACAGTCTCCTGCTCCCACTTGAATCGCTAGGGCGCTTTTCCATAATGTCCGATCCAACCTCTCAGGCAGAAATGTCCTTCTTTTTTCTTCTCACACTGCCAAACTTTAACGTCAAATGGACACAGAAAAACAGCTTCTTGTTTTTTTGTTATTGTTTTAGCCGTCTAACCATTGTTCGACCACTCCTCGGTGAGCCACTGCCGCCTGGTGATAGAGGTGATAGTTACAAAAATCTAGAGGAGTGACTGGAGGAATCATACTTTTGCTTTCTAGGCTGAGGTGACGCAAGCTACCACAATAAAGGTTGGAGCCAGTAGCGTTGGTCTATTTCTCCCAATTTCCCGACCTGCATATCTCTATGCCTGAAAGCAACGTTGGTTGGGAAGTTCGTTTGCTCATCTTCGCATCGTTTCGGTGTGTCCGCGAACTGAACGCATGTGTTTTGCACTGTGGTTGTGTTTTCTCTTGACTACGGTTTGTTCGTGACGACTACACAACATGGCAAGCCCCAAAATACACGCGTACATCGAGTTGCCAGTTGATCACACGCTGTTCGATGTCAAATGGATTCCGCACAGCGCCAAATGCCTCGCGCTCGGGCGCCAGCCGAACGGCCGTGGACTTCTCCGCGTGTACGAGATGAGCGGACAACGTTTGCAGCAGGTTCAGGAGTGTGGGTACGGTGTGCCGCACAGGCTGCAGGATGGATAGACTGCTGGGCTGGCGGACCCGGGTAGTCCGCATGCAGGCCGAGCAGTGTGACAGTTATTGCAACGCATTTTTCGATCAAAAAGCTGTGCACCGCCGATAAGAAAACGAAATACTAATCCAGGGAAAAGTCTAGTCTCTTCTGGATAGCGCGCTTTTGGTACAGTGTACTAGAATACGCGGTAGTGTTCGGACCGGCGCCGCTCGGCACTGGGAGCTTATGCCTGTAGACAACAATCGCGGCGCTGCAGTTGACAGGGCAGCAGAAAGTCGCGTGCCGCCGCACGTGCGCGCGGTGCACGCGCACAACCACCGCCATACTGACCCTACTGCCTCAGAGCCGTGTATACAGAGAGTTTGGTCAATGGGAGGCGCGGGCAGAGCCAGGGCGTGCACCAGACGCACAAAGTGGGCTTGACATGGTCTCTTGGCCATCCAGAAGCCTAAAAGAATCCTCTAGCGGTGGTAGCGAGAAACTCTTTTAATCCAAGGTACATGTTGGTATATGGTTTCAGTAGGCGCGTAAGAGTGGAGTGTAGTCGCCCTTCGTGGTTGAAAATAGGGTGCACGTGATGTTTTGATCATGATCATGCAGAAAGATGTAAGAAATGAATGTGCCGCTCAACTCTGTTTTGCTCGGACAGAGTGTGACCACTCGGACGACAGATTCCCGGCACTTGGCGTACGGATTATGTCGATCGTTCCGCTAGTCGCACTTTCCTCCATGATTTTGTATGACCGTGATTGAAACATCACGTGCACCATATTTTCAGTTACCGAGGGTTACTCCGACGCACTTATTAAGTTTGTTTCTAGTGACCACCGCCAGGGTCAGGCACGCAGCCAGGGGGGCCCATGGGGCTCGGCCCCCCCCCTCGAAACAAAATCCTGGCTACGTGCCTGGCGAGGGTATTATTTCCGGCTTCTGGTTGGCCACATTCGAATTTGTGAAGACGCCCTGGAACACACCCGCCCACTTTCGGCCAACGGCGCCTCCTCATTTGTCTCCTACACTCCCCAACGAATAGCCAAACTCTCTACATATACGGCTCTGTACCGCCTATGCGCCAGTGTCGACACCTATTGCGATCCACACTGCACGCCTCACGGCGTGCTGCTTCAATCCCAACACTATTGGCGGGCGTGTGCGAACTACAGAGGGCGCTCCTCTAGCTATCATCATCATCGTTTGTTACGTCACGGGTAGGACAGACTGGGACAGACCGCGCATATCTTGGATTCCTCGGCTCGTCAGCTCACTTTCTGCGCTGTTCGGGTAACACGCGGCAAAGCCGGTTTCACACGTTGTGTTTATTTGGCGAAGGGATATTTGTAGTAGGACATTTTACCAAAGTTTGAAACCGAACGTGGCACGCGTAGTCGTGCCAACAAACATTTTGAGCGCTGAGGTGTCGAAGCGCTCGGAAGGTGTGTGCTGTTCTCTACCCCAGTACAAAAGCTTGACGATGACAATAGAATATCCTGCACTTTATCCTACTACGACATCTACCACGGCGAAGAGGGTGTATGTTTGATTATGATCTGGACAAAAATAAAACTAAGAAAGAATGTCTCATCAAACTGAAAATAGTAAAGCAAAACTCGAGAACCACTTGCGTGTGTAGTAAACACTTCTGGTGAAAGCGACTCCGTGTATGCTGTTGGTTTCAATGTGTTCTGTGAATGCTCGTTTCTTATCAGTTCCGTATTGATTTCTTTTTTTAATTTTGTACACCAGTAAATGACCTTTTCCTTAAAATAACCGGGAGGAAGAAGCAGTGGCTGGCTTCCGTAGTCGTTTCAACTCAATCCTTGCTTATTCACCCGGTCGATGCGAAACGTGCGAGACCCCTCGCGATCTAAGCCTTCAATCTAGTAAGTAGGTGACACTTCAGCGTCTCAAAAATGAAGAATGCACCTGCTATGAATTACTACCGTGTGTTTGTTTAATATTTGAGGACCCAAATGCGCATAATGCGTGATGCGCTTCTCAGCGAGCAGTTTTAAATTTGTAAGCAATTCTTAATAAACTATAGAATATAACAAAATCAATCACCTGAATTTGCCGGGCCATGGCCGACAATTTAGCAATTCATAAAAATTTCTGCTTTTCTTTCGAGCAAAAGTCACGATGTAACCAGCTTCTTTGCCGCGTATTCGATTCGGGAGGAGTTAAGCCTCAGTTGCTGGCGAGCTTTTGCTCGGCAGCAACTGTCGAGTCACACTTGGATGGAAGCGTCAGTATCGGCCAGCTCAACTAGAACAAGTGTGCAGAGCTTGCAACACAACTGTGTGCGCGTGCATAGCTAAGAACAGCACGTCATCTACTTGGGTGAATGCGAGAACCGTTTTCTACAGCAGCCTCCAAGATCTGAAAAAAGAAAACCAGCCTTCAGAGAGGCTGTGAATAGCCCTGATGCACGCCGTGCAAGCTGTTATGTGAAGCTCGAGGCTTGTTTTTGAACATTTTTAAGATTTTTCCAATTTCTTATTGCCAATTATATTTTCTTATATAAAAAGCAACTTCGAGGCGCTGTTATTTTCTTTAAAGGGGCGATGCAACAATTTTTGTACTTTGCGTAAATACCGCTTAGAACGGATCCCTGACGTTGATGACCTATGAAACACGCGTTCGTTTTTCACCCCACGCAATAGAAGTCCCAGAAACAAATTAAAGAAAAACGAGCAGCGTTCACCCCCTCAACTCGCAGCCAGAACAAGCGGCCACGTGACCTGGAATGGATTATATGCCGCCAATGTTGATCATAGCCACGCGCTGGGGTTGGCAAAGCACAGGACACGCGCTGAGTTCCAGACATTGTTATGGCTCGGCTATTGTCGTCGTTGAAGCGATTGGACACGGGCCACTACCCGAATGCTTCTCGAGCTAGTAATTATCACGAGCCCAAATCGAGCGCCCACGCAATGCTCGGGTCCAATCTATGAACCGCATTCAAATATCGTCATATGGGTGTACTGCGATCCCCACGATACGTCATCAAATTTTGCAAAAGAGAGATTGAATGAAAATGATCGTTTTTGTCCTTGAAATTACACCGCAACAAAGGAGTTTCTTGGCCAGTGGCGTTGCGTGCGAGTATCCTTGAGTCCCACCAGTGCCAGTAAGCTCGTGTAAAGTGAAAAACATTCCAACTGAATATCGTTGCACAGCTCCTTTAAAAAGATCACTCACAAAAACGTTATACACGTTTTTTTTTCTTCAAGAAATAAGCAGTTTTAATTGGCATAGATGCGAACTATAACATATCCACTTCGTCCTTGAAATAGCACGTCGTCTGCTCGCATCCTACCAGCCGCGTCACAGGAGGCGCCCGCGAGGTGGCGGCCACCAAAACATCTCGTCGCTAATAGGCCCGTAGCTCTCAAGTTTTGGAGGAGCGCTCCAGGCGAGCAAAATACAATACTTGTAGCTCACGTTTCGAAGATGCGTCATTACAGATCCCCACTACAGTTTTTTTTATAATCCGTTCCATTATAAGAGCCAGCTTAGCTGAGGCTACGACAGCGAGCTCAGAGCATTTAGTTGAACATGATTGTAAACCTGAGACTGGGGCATAAAAGAATACAACAGAAGGTAGAAAAAGAGGAGGCAACGTCTCAAACTCAGCTGCAAAGTTAATTTGTACACGCCTTATATACCACATCTCAACTTACACCAGCTCGCCTGCACTCTGACTATTTTTGAGCATTTAGTGTTCTTGCCAAGTACGCGCTCGTGCAGCGCAAGCATCGTTCAGGGAACACGCTTTTGCAAGTAACTTTGGGAATTCGCTAGTATCACGTGAAGTGGAACATACGTGCTCACGGAAGCTACGAAAGAAAGCCATACAAATAATAAAGCTGAAAAGAATGTTTAGTGGGACGCTGGGGCCGCAAGCTACATAATTGTTTTTTACAATTTTTTTTTTACACGTTTTGTTATTGCGCATTTACAGACGTTGACATATGCTTGTATACACCAACTCGACTCCCTCACGTCACACCGCAGTAATGGTGCTTGGGGCGCATTCAGGTGTAGGAGTGTAGGCGAAAGTCACCATATGGGACGTGCATTCCTGCATTGTTTTGAAAGAAATCAGACAAAAACCTGCCTTCTCGTCAAAACGCCGTGACCGGGGCTGTACCAAAAGAGTCGAGAAAGGTTTGTAGGTCAGCTTTCATGTGCTCGGTTCGTCCGAAAACATAGATGTGCCGTGGTGAAAAGGGGAAACCAGATGCCATCGGTACACGAGTGCTTGGGCGGGAAGCACCCAATTTGGGTTCTATTCACGGATACTTGTAGTCATCAGGATTTATTTTTTCCAACATGAACGCGGGAAAATTGTCAAGTTTTACGGAGCACCTGCAGACTACGTTCAGTGTGTCTTCAAATTCAAACGGCCGCCTCATTGTTCACTGTCACCAGTTCTTTCAAACGTTTCTGCTTGTCTGAAAGAGCAGACGATACCGGCCCGTAGACCAAACGTTGGCCCGGTAATTGCGATAAGAAATAAGTGCAGGCCTCAAAAGTCTTTTAAGTTTGAAGGTTGGTTGGGGTAAGCAGACTTGGTGTAAACTAGTGATGGACCGAATCTGCCGAACTTCAGATTCGGCAAAGTTCGGCAAATGCCGAACTTTTGAAGGAAAGTTCGGCAAAGATTCGGCAAAAATTCGGCAAATGTCTGCGCACGCGCGAGAACGCGACGGGGCCGTGGATTGCAAATGGACGCCGTGCAGTTGCTATCGTATCGTGCAGTGCACGGTGGTGCAGCGTAGTAAAATCAGTGGTTACGGCGAGGTGTGGAGTGAGTAGGCAACACGGTAACTGCGTTTGTGAGCGAGTGTGGTTCTCTTCAATATTTTCTGCCTCAAGAATAGTAGATCGACCAGTAATTTACGCAGTCCACTGCGCAAGTAACAAATGATGCGGTACATTCTGGATGACGTGATTTTCATTGGACATTTCCAGTGATGCAACGAGGTAGTTGAAACATTGGCCGACAATTACTTTAAGGCACTCCTCGCAATTATAACAATTCTGTTTTCGGCTCAGAAGTAGTGTGTGCCAAAACAAAATAATATTGCTTTTTCAATTGGCGTTATTTCGCGATTTTCCTGTATCTGCATAAAACTAAACACAGAACTATAATGCTCGACGTTGCACATCCGACGTTTCTAACTGTCCCTATCTTCCTAAACGTTTGTGTGTGTCCTAACACCAGAAACTGGCATTTTAAGGTTAAAAACAAGACATTGCTAATATGGGAAGCACTCTTTCATGCAAAGCTGACGTCAAGTGACTCAAATCGAAAAACATACATATTTACAATAATATTATTATCTCTTCTGGTGAAGGCTCAGCAACCGCTGCATTCGTTTTCGCACACAGAACGGTGAGTCTCAGAGAAAGCAAGAACGCAGCGTTATTGCCCTCATTTTAACAATGTACACACACATGCAGGCTTGCGCTAATAATGCCTCAAAACCGAAACTCTCGTAGCGTGATTCGTGACTGCGCAACGCTCGCTTCTACCCAACCCAACCACACCACTTCTGCAAGAAAGCACTGTAAAATTGCCCGTAAACACACAAAAACGACACCGATACAATTATATTGTAGAATATAACCTTATTTAGTAATAACTGTGTCAATATGCATTACATGTTGCATTTAAGTTAAGAGAAAAAAAACACAAAACCTTTTTTCGCCAGAAAAAACTAAATTTCAACGTTGTCTGGTAACAATGTATTTTTGCCGAATCTTTGCCGAATCTCCAGAAAAGTTCGGCAAAAGTTAGGCCCATCACTAGTGTAAACAGCAGGTACAAGGAGATGTTGATCATTGTTACCAGTGGCCACCACCGACTTGTTATGCCCGATTCACTTGGTTAGATTCTGCTTGCGATATTCAGTATCGACGTCGACCATCTCGAGCTACGTTTTTATGCTTTTGCAGCCCAAGCGACTTCGCGACTGAAAATTGCGACCGGAATCTCATCATTTGAATCAGGCTTTAGCGTACATACTGCGGCGTCCATGAGGAATGAATCGCCGCACGTCACATTATTCACGCGAAGTTTTGCGGTGTAACGAACCTCGGTAATTTTGCTAAAGCCGCTCAAGTAGTCGGATATTGCCACAAAGACGTAGAATGGACAATTCCATCGCGAAAAAGAGCACGGGGACTCGCATTGACGCCGACAACATCGCATTTCAATGGTTTGTTTATGGGCGACGGCAAGCTTCTTGCCCACACTCCATCGCGCATGTGCAGCACCAGTGGCGTCCGCTAGGGCCTCTGGTTTGTTTGTAAATATGAGTTTGGTCTATTCGAACGCGGCACGTGCAAAACCGAATGTTACAGCGCTCGTGGATGGTGCAGCCAGCATAAATGGTCGCGTCTTGCTGGCGCACTTGCACCCCTGCCGCAGAGAAACGGGTGTATTCTAGTACACTGTACTTTTGAGCAAGAAAACTGTAAGGGCCTCCCAAATAGGATGAAAAAAATATTAATAAAAGGCCTAAAACACGCAGGCGAATACTGTAAACCCCTTTATTTTCGCAGTCCCCTTTTTTCGCGAATCGGTCACAGAGGACATGATCGTGGCCACCAAATTTTGCGAATTCCGGACGCCTGTACTGAAACCTATAAAACTGAAATTTTCGCGTGCCCTTAAATTCTGCGAATTTTTCAATTCGCGGAAAATTAGGGGCTCGCAATCATTTTAGGGTTTTATAGTATTCATAAATTTTCCCTTTACTAGTAACTTCATCAACAATCTCGCTCATAGTAGGGGCACTCTCACATTTCAGGGGCTCTTTCTGTACAGGCAGCTTGCAGTAGCTCGAAAGAGCTTAGGGCGCTGCAGGGAGGCACACAGTGTTGTTTCGAGCATAACTGGGCACTTGAAGCCTGGAGTGCAGTCTTTCAAGGAATGCAAAGAACTCACAATATCCATGGTGCCTTTTACGCTGTGGGTAAAGTAGGTGTTGATGGCAAGGCTAGCTATACCTTTCATTTACACTTGCTCCAGCCTTCACTACACCCGTTGGCCCGTCTGACCTTGGAGTATCTTCTCAACTTAATCGGGAGCTCTCTATGATCCAGCGTTAAGAAGTGCCTTAAGTATGTTTAGGAAACTTTGTGCTTTTACGTGAAGTATAAGAAATTCCCGAGCAATGCTGCATTATATCTACCTCGGGCCGAAAACGCGGTTCTTTCTGTGGAACTCCTCTACATTCTCTGAGTATGTACTTGTACTTCGTATTTTCCCTAGGCTACATTCCGAGTAAAGCACAACACCTTAACTTTTCGGAGTATGTTCTCCAAATTTAGTCTTGCTTGAAATTTTCATTACAAAATTATGCTTTGCTAACTCTGAAGAAATACTGGGAGGGATATTCTACTCCCACCCGAAACACAAGGAGATGCCGCATCGCTCCGTTTGTACTGGAGGTGGATTTTCCAGCAGCATTTCAAACTCGCTACTTCTCTCTCGGACAGCGGAAACGAGGAGGATAAAAATATTAGGAAAGGACACCCCTCCAGAAGAGGATTGCTTGCGGAAGCTATGGGGTTGACGTCGTACTCCCTCCTGTTACGATTAACCCCCTTGGACACGAGTTGCACCTAAGGGGGTTGCTGTGCAACTATTGCAAAATACCGTGGAAGCGCCCACTCCGCTCAAGCACCCACTGTTAACATTTCCCAAACTTGGGAATTCTGCAAATTATACGTTAAGTGCCCGATTGGACCGGACAAGCGCAGTTGTCTAGATTAACCCAGTTTTTAGTGGAACTAGGGTGGGCGGTCCCCCGGTGTATTACGGTGCTCTCTGGCCACTTCACATTATTCATTATTTGTCACATTTCCCGAAAATAACTGGTGCACCTCCGGTTACCCCTCAAGCAATGCGTATCAGTTTAAAAACAAAAAACACTGTATATGGGAATGAAAGGGTATTATGAAAGATTGTGTTAAAAAGTACTTGTACTTTGAAGTACATTGTATTTATTGTACTTTAAAGTACAATGCACCCAGTGTACTTACCATATTTTCTGGTGTATTGGACGCACCTGTGTATAAGACGCACCCCCCACTTTTTGCAAGTTTCGAAGTAAAAACTCAGTATATAAGACGCACCTGTGTATGAAATGCACCGCCTGAAAATTTTGGAAAAAAAGCACGTCTTATACATTGGAAAATACAGTACTACTTCACTTATGACACATTACACTTTTATTTTTCACCACAATTATATGAGGTGAATAGTGGGCCGAACAAAAGCAGCAGAAATGCAGCTTGATGAAGCTCGGGCACCCCCTTCAGCAGCTACTACAGAGCAAGACAGGCATCAAGATAAAAGAATAAAGTCAAACACATTATCAATAAAAGAAGTCAAATAAACATTTTGAATATGCAACTATTCGAAGGTTCGGTTCCGCCTACATTGCGATTAAAATAGTCGTTTAATAAAAAGGGCAACATGTGAACTAATCTCTGCACTCCATAATTAGTTCTAGATTTAGAATTTGCCAAGGCTGGTAATGTCTGGCGACTGTCTTTTCCTTTTCAATCCGAAAGCTGAAAACTAAAAATCTGAGTGCCCATCTGTTGCACATTTATATGCCGTGGTTAAACGGTAATTTGTTTATGCTAAGGGTTTTGTATAATATAAATAATGAATGTGTTTGGATGAGTGTAAGAAACATTTGCTATTACTCTTATTGCCTTTTTTTTGTAGTAGATTTATTAAGATTCGAAAAGAATGTATTTCCCAAACTAAGTTGCAATCAAAACTGCACTTTGATGGTTTATATCTTCAATTTAGTTTGGCTTATACACCAACCTCGACTCTGTTACGTCATGCCGCAGTGGTGGTGCTTGTGTGCACTTCCAGTCTAGGAGTTTGGGCAGAAGTCACCGTGCGGGACGGGCATCCCTGTGTTGTTTTGGAAGAAATCGGACTAAAACCTGCCTTCTCGTCAAAACACTGCAACTGGGGCTGTCCCAAGAGCCGGGAAAGGTGCAAAGATCAGTTTTCATGTGTTCTCTGTCTGCTCAGTTCGTTCGAGAAGGTAAATAGGAGTCATGAAAAGAGAAACTGGACACCGTCGGACCCCGATTGCTTGTGCGGGAAGCCTTTGGGTTGATTTCACAGACACTTGTGGTCGTCATATTTATTTGTTTTGATACAACATAAATGCAGAAAAACCGTCAAATTGTCCAGACTGTCCGTGGACCACGTTCCAGCGCATCTTTATGTTCAAACGGCCGTCTGCTCTTTCAAGCTCGTTCAAACGACAGCGGCCAGTAGACAAAACTTTACGATAAGTAAGCGCAGGCCCCAAAATACTTCTAAGTTTGAAGGTTGTTTGGGGTAAGTAGACTCCGTGTAATGAGTAGATACAAAGAGTTGTTGACCATTGTTACCAATGGCCATCACAGACTTGGTTATGCCTGAATCACTTGTTCCAATTCTGCTTGCAACTTTCAGGATTGACATTGAGCATCACAGCTATTGTCCTTGCTTTTTGCGGCCCGAGCGACGCCGTGACTGAAATTGCAGAGCAGAATCTCATCATGTGAATCAGGCTTTAGAGTACATTCTGCGTCTTTCATGCCGAATGAATCGCCGCATGTCACATTATTTACACAAAGCTTTGTGGGGTAATGTGCCTCATTAATTTCGTTCAGGCCACCAGAGTAGTAAGACATAGCTAAGGAGACGTATAATGAATAATTTCAACGCAGAAAAGAACACGGGGACTCGCATTGGTGCAACAATACAGTCAGACCCGTTTATAACGAACAGCAGGAAACGATATGATCAGTTCGGTATAGCCAGTAGTTCGATATAGCAAAAACCATTTAAAACGAACTTCCACAATCTCTTCACTTCCGCCTTGTAACAACGCACAAAAATAATTTTTTTGCATGCGTGCAGGTTTGTTTTTGTTTTTTTTTGCTTTGAATTGCTTTTTTTCATGGGCAAACGCTTTGGGATGAAAAGCTTTTTCTTTTTTTCTGTGCGTTTGTGCAGAGTGTATTTTTAGCTTTCTCCCCTTCTGAATCGCTTCTCTTCACTCAATTTTGTTTGCAACTTGAGCTTTTGGAATTTTCTTCCTTTCCTACTTCTTTTTGGGAGAAGAGACAGGTTAGAAGACGATTGTTTGCGCACTTTTGGACGCCTTCCCAGGGGAAAAAGTTTGATAGAGCCAATATGTTGTTCGTTATAAAACATACTTTTTACATGCATTTTTATTTAAATTTTCTGTGAGTTCGATATCGACAATAATTCGCTGTACGTGGGTTCGTTCTAAACGAGTTTCACTGTATGGCATTCCAATGGTTTGTTCATGTGGGATGCGGTGCTTGTTGCTTACACTTGTTTTGCGCATGCACGGCTCTGGTGGCATGCCACTAGGGGCGCTCTGGTTTGTTTGTAAATATATGCTGGTGTGTAGGACGTACTAAAAACACTATTTATTAATTTCCATAATATATCAATCTTTTTTAGACTCTTTAGATGGGATTGGTATATTTTTTAGAGCTTCGAATTTATTTGGTTGGTTGGTTCCTAATATCCCTTGAACTACGCCAAGATCGTTAGATGGCAAGTTGTGAGAAACTTTTCATAAGGTCGGTGATGGAAGTGCTGCCCCATTTTTGCCAAATTGCGCCTTGGAAGAAAGTCTGCTACATCTTGCACCAAAATGCCATTTTTGCTCAGAATGGCACCATACCAGCTCAGAGATAAGCTTAAAGCAAAAATATTAATAGTCTTATTGGTCGACTCAATATTCAGAGAAGTTGAAGGAAAGAAAAATTGTACAAATATGAATTTCACAGCATCTCACAGTTGGTTTCATCTTGGGTCAGAGCACAGTCGAAGACTCGAAAACCTACAGCCAAAAACACATACTAAAAGCGCAAGTCACAGGACATTTGCTGCAATGAATTGGTTTAGCCGATCAAAGAACACGTTCAAGGAGATTACGAATGCCAGGATGTCACGCTTGACACTGCGAATCAACCAGTCAGAGCCGTTGATGCTGGGCATCAACCGCTTTGGCCGGTTTATGCGCTGGCTGGTTGATCGCCAACATCGTCTAATTTCAGGACGATAGTATCGTCGACGTCCAGGAACTGAGAGTCCTGAGAAAAATTCGCAAAATAGTAAGTTTGCCGATTGCGGCTACCGTGATAAAACAGAACCAGGGTCGTCTACTTGTACTTCCGATACACATCGCTCGATGGTCATGTGTACCACCTGCCTTCATTCCGTGGCTGCAGGGTGCCGTGGCACTTGCGCCACTTCGCATCAACTTTCACCGCCTTTCACTAGCGTGCGCGCTATCGAGCCTTCACCGCTTTGCACCAGAGCGCTAGGAGCAGCGGCTCACCTGGGGGAGTGCCTCGCTTAGGAACAAATTATGCTTAGGATTATTACAAATCAACCTTCTTTGTCCAAATTGTAAATAATTCTCGATTTAAAAAAAGAAAAAAAGATGAGCAGAGAACGAGAAAGAAGAAAACATGGGCCTGTTGCACGTGCAGCTGTCAATTGAATTTGAGAGCAGCGAACTTTGACATAACTCTGGTTCCTACGCTGCTAAAGAGCAGTGTCACCTTTAAAGTGTGAGTGTAGGCTTTTATAATACTTTTTTGGGTGGTTGTTTCTGCAGTTTATGATATTAAAAGTCTTGAATTGGGTAGTTTCATTAAACTTACGGGATGCATTTTTATTGGTAGACGTGTTAGCGGATATGCTGGTTCGTGCTTGCGTTTTACAGAAATTATATTTACGGGCTAAAGAAACTACCGAGTGTGAAATGGGGAGGGGAGAGAAGATTTATCCCAATGAAGTGTTGTGCTATGATTCACTTTTCAACCATTTTTTAATACCAATTGTAAATAAAACCTACTCTGACTAGAGCCTTATTTAAAAAGACTGTGTTCCTTTTACACCCTATCTATATTCCTTTCACAAACGGTAATAAGTAATGTGCTCCAGTATCAAAACGGAACTCTTGATCAGAAACATGAAATGAACTCACTTAGAGGTGCAATCACTTTCTCATTCTCAAGTGATGTGCTAACAGATGTTGGCATCTGCTCCAAACCAACATTTTTGCCTGCTACAGAACCTGCTACAAAAGGTCAAATGTCACTTCCATCACTGTGAAGTTGATTTCTCCTATGTCTCTTTAAAAGCACCGAGGTCATCCCCAGCTTCCTTCCTTTTCTGCAAGTTTAGGAGTCTTATATGGAAAACAATTATCATAAATTTGTTTGAATGCTTCCATAAACTTGACATAAGCAGTATCTATGTTGACTGAATTGAATATATCATCCCAACTCGAAGTACATAACCTCTCATTTACTTGGTACTTTTCTTCAAATACTTTTACATGTACTTTACCCAACACTGGTATCCTCCCCCTATCGCAGCTGTAACCTGAACCTAATTCCGCCCGAGCCTGAAAACCAGCTCATGTTCCCTCCCAGGTCGAGCAGCCCCACGGTATCAAATGCGGAACGTTCCGAGCATCCAGCTGGGAGGAGCGCAACATGTGCCACGGCTGACTTCAAAGGACAGCTGTGCATCTGGTAAGAGCGTTTGTTTGGGCCCACCGTGTTCAAAAAAAGAAACAAGAGGGCAAATAAATGACCATCTTGTCTATTCCCGAGGGACCTTGAGGATCCAGCAGAGCCCGTGAGTGAATGTCAAAGCACATAGGCAGATCATCAACAGCATAGACGGCATCGGGGGCTCAAATGATCTCCGGTCACGCCGTCACTGGTCACAGGAAGCAAAGATGGCAGGAGGAATGCTTTTCTGTTCAAACGTAGCTGAGGTTATTCGTCTGCATGTGGGTGGAGTCTTGCGCTTGGGACAACCAGGGTTCTCCCAGGAATTTCTGAGGGGTGGACATTACTGGGGGGAAGGGGGGGGGGGGGGACGTTCGTTTTAAGTTTGTCGCGTCTGTTTGCTGCCCGCCCGCCTGCCCCCCCCCCCCTCCCCTCCCCCAACACTGTCCGGGTGCGCGCCGCCAAAATAGAGAAAGAAAAAAGAAAAAAAAGGTACATGCTGAGCGCTTGCGCTTTTGTTTGAAGCAGTGTGGCAGTGGCGGCAGTCAGCAATGCGATAGCGAACGATAACGTGGCGGTGCCCGGACCTGCTGAGTGCGACAACGATGGTCTGCAGCCATGTGCGCAGGCAAAATCGCATCGTCATCCCGCGACATAAAAAAAAATCGAGCGGTGGGCGGTTAGTTGGAGCGGTGGGCGGCCAGTCGGAGCGGTGGGCGGCAAAGCCACTGCCGCCACTCATGGGGAGAACCCGGGACAAACACAGGGTTTTGGCGAGCCTCGGTGGTAAGCGTAAGGTGGCAGTAGCTGTGGCTTTAGTTAGAGCTGGCCTTTTCTTTTTGTTACAGTATACTTCAGTGATGGAAGTGGTGCACCATTTGCACCAAATTGTAGCACTGAACAAATGTCTGCTACGTCTTGCGTCAAAATGCCATTTTTGCCGACAGTTGCACCCCAGCCGAGTGGGGCTTTGACAGTGAAAAATAATTAATTATAGTCGACCTTACATTTTCAGGGGAAGTAGGACAGAAGGGAAATGGTACAAGTATGTTTTTCATAGTTTCTCTACTTACCATATAACTTGCCTCATCTCAGGTCAAAGCACAGTTGAAGTTTTAAACAGATACAACCATAAACACACATCTCACCCGAGTGCGCGCGACGAGCTTCACCGCTTTGCACTGGAGTGCTGGAAGCAGCGACGGACATAGAGTGCCTTGGTCACGGTGTAAGATATGTATAGGTCAGGACGCACAGCACGCTGATTGCAGCAACGCAGTCGATCAGATAAAGTCCTCTCGGCGCGCGCTTAAGCTAGCCTCAGCCGACAGTGTCTCCGCTATCCAAACAACACAACTGAAAAAAAAAAAACTAAAAAAGTGCTGTTTCGTGCATGCGCTCTTCGTGCCTGCTCTGACCTGGACGGATGCTGGCTTGAACACCGCGCCGGACATCTTTTCGCTTCAACGCATTCATAAAACTTATTGCTACTTGTTGAGCTTAGCAAAACTAGGGTCCAAGGACGGAGCAGTGTCTAAGCAAACATGCGAGCGCAAGTGCCAAGTCCTTCGTGACGTGCCGCACCCAGAAGAACGACTTTAAAACAGGCTTGTCTCCCATGAAGAAGCATGGGAAACCAGGCCCGTGACAGGCTGCGCAGCCGCCTGTCGAGCGGTCATCTGGTGACACCGCTTGTAACCAAGGTGAGGAGAGGACCCTGTCTGCCAACTGCGGCGCGTGCGCTTCCCACACACCTATATATATCTTACACTGTGGCCCGGGTTAGCGCGATAGGTTCGGAAATTATGCTCAGTACTATTACAGGTCCACCTTCTTTGGTCTAGATTGTAGATTGACCTCTAATTTTTAGAAGGCTGTTCAAGAGGGAAGAAAACGTAGGTCTATGTTTGAAAACATGCGATAGTCAAGGTTCTTCCCGTGCGGCTGCTCGATCGAAAGACCAGCGAACTCGTGACTCAACTCTGGTTTTTACGCCGCTAAAGAGCAGTGTCAAATTTGGTGTTAAGACCGATAAAAACCGGCGTTCCTCGTTCCGATACATAAGGACGGTGATTGGAATACAGCGTCGAATTTCAGGCTTATTTCTTTAACTAGTGCAACCTGTAAATAATTAGAGCACGTCACCTTTACGCATATTTTATGTCGCCTAGACAAACATAATCTCATTTATAAAAATCTGCACAGTTTTAGAAAGTCACTGTTGACCACAACCCAGCTCATTGAATTTACGCATGACTTAGCTGAAACAATTAATGAAAGGGGACAGACTGACGTAATTTACTTAGACTTTCTAAGGTGTTCGACAGGGTATCCTACTCAAAATTTCTGGCAAAGCTTTCTAACAATTTCAGAAGCTCACAAATTTTAAACTGGATAACTGTTTATCAGACAGAAGCCAATACATGCACTATTATAAAATTGACTCTGATAAACTACCCGTGACTTCGGGAGCACCTTGGGCCACTTTTGTTTTTGGTTTTCATTAATGACATATCATTTAACATAAATGTCTCATTTAGAATGTTCGCAGATGATTGTATTATACTATATTACAAAATAAGGCTTAAACTACAACAAGCTTTAGAGGCAATATTGCATTGGTTTGAAACGTGGCAAATGAAGCTAAATTATGATAAGACAGTTGTCATGACAGTCTCGTGTAAAAAAAGAACCGATCCAATTTAATTACTTACTTGAAGGGCAACCTCTAAGACGAGTCAAGGAATACAAATGTTTAGGACTTGTTTTTAACAGTAAACTCAACTGGAACCAGCACTTGGAAGTGACTGTTAATAATGTGGGGGGCACTTTGTTCGCATTGAGGAGGAGATTAAAATTTTCTGATTCAGATACTAAACTAATTGCCTATAAAAGTTTCGTTAGACCTGTGTTAGAATACGCCAGCTCAGTGTGGGTGGCACCCTTACAGGCAAAATGGCATTCTCAGGCTGGAAAGTATTCGGAAATTAGCTGCTCGGTTTATTTTGAATAATTTTTGTACAGGAACCTTATCCACATAACAGCTTCTCAGGGCGCAGCTTCAGCCGTTGCAAACAAGAGCAAAGATTGATAGATTAAAAGTACCGTATGATATTCTTAACGGCACTATTCAAATCATAGCTCTAGCTACTTAGAACCATTATCAAGAGGGTCCCAACGCCTAAACCATTCTAGAGCGTCAAAACAATACAGCTTTAAGAATGACTGTTTTAGATATTCTTCCTTTCCTCGGACAATTCAAGATTGGAATGAGCTACCAAACGGTATTGTCATCTTATCACCTGTTGAAAATTTCATTACTGCTGTGGAAATTTTACCTACCTGACTGGGTGGTTGCCTTTGCAGTGTATGATATTAAAGTCTTGAGATTCATAGGTGGCAGTTCTATAACTGAGCTAATCTACTAACGTTGCACTTGATCGCGCGGTGCCTTCGCATGCTCTGATCCCCTACCCTGGATAGCTCAGTCGGCAAAGTGCTTGACTCACAATCTCGAGGTGGTGAGTTGAAATCCTGCCGGGGGATGGAAGTCTCTTTACATGCTCTCCCTACGGGTATAACACTTCGGTATCGTTGCAGCCGGCCGTCAGCCAAACGTTACAGAACTCCATGAAAATCGGCTGAAAAAACACAGTGAGGTTCTTTTCTTCTCTGATGATGATGTTTGATGCTGATGCTAGCTGCTTGATGTCAATTTTGAAGTCTCACCTCTCGTTGAGGATGTTGAATAGCGCAGATTTGGCATAAACAAGAACAACAAGACGTTTATTAATTGAGAGCGAATACAATAATTACAAGAGCAAAATTTTACAGAGCGGTCATCCTTGCCGGACACGGCATGAGTCTTTGCGGCAAAACCCGCTCCGGGAGCATATATCTGGTCATTCCTGGAGCCCGTACAAAACCGCCTTTCCCCCAGTCCTCCTCAAGTTCAAAAACCCGTGGCCGCCACTTGTTCCACCCAATCACAGTCCAATACCCTTCCTATTGGGTGCAGTCGGCGACGCCCTCATAACATACAGACGAGAGGTCACGCACCCCCCTGGGGCCGGAACAAGGACCCTTGAGTGGTCACACGGGCATCCTATTCCACGTGCGGCGGCGGCGCCGTAGCCACCTCCCAAGGCAGTTCTTCAGAAGAAAAGACGACGAAAGCCGATAAGAGTCGGAAGTCGGAAGCAGTATCAGGAATCACATATCTACCCCCAGCCTGGCTCCCCTTGAGAAGCAAAGAGAGCTGCCGAGACGGAGAGGCGCGGTGTGAGTTGGACCGGAAAGGAGAACATCGTCGGGGAAGAGAAAGAAGAAAGGGACCCCGACGAGTCGATCCCAGCTGCTGTTCGTCCGGCACACGTGCAGGGTCTGTCCAACTGCACTGCCGCGGGCGCGCAATTATCGGGGCCCGACACCGCCGAAGAAAACCCCCCATCATCCACCCCTCTGAGCCAAGGCCTTCGTGTATACAAACAAATAGCCGCCTTTGAGCGGCGGCTTCAGGACCCACAAAGCTCTTCAAAGTGGTGCGCCCTTTCGACCGCTGCCGCGCATTGCGACAACCTTACAAGCACATTCTGTGTTGACAACTGGATTCCTAAGAATAACAAATAAAGCTAGAAATACTTTAATCTTTAATTATGGCTTGGACAGTGGACCATTAACTATTGTCGGCGACATTCAAGTACCTTAGTGTAACCATATCGGGAAGTATTTGCTGGAAATTCAACATTGGTAATGGGATTACAGCAATACCCCCAGAGATGCCCCACCCCCAAAAAATAACCTACCCCTATTTTTGGCACAATCTGTTTAATTTTTTTTTTAAACTCCCTAAAATAGTTTATTTTTAGCAATTGCAGGGCCCTGGCCAATGGCTGACCCGGGCAGAAATGGTGATACTTAGCCATGGCGGGAGATAAGCAAACACTGCTGACGGGAAAGGACGGTCATTTGTGGTTCGTCACCCCTCCCTGCAATTACCAGTTTCGCAGGTCACAAAATCATTACTAGCATTTTTTAACTTCTTTTGATCACACACTGAAAGTTAGCCCAGTCCTTGTTTTCCCCCGATTTGCTGTCGATTTTAGTTGGGCTAGCTCTCGGGATCCTGCAGTAGTTCCGTAGAAAGAAAACTAGTTTCCAAGGGGTGACCTTAAATTAGCGACTGAAGAAGTGAAGTTAGCTGCCTTTTTTGACATTTGTCTGCCCAGTGCTAAGATAAGGGAGCACCGTATGGGAGCCCTACAGAAAGAATCAAATAGACAAATTAAAAAAGGTGCAAAGAAGTGCAGCAAGGTTTATTTCATCAAGGTACCAAAGGGCAGACTCAGTCAGTGCGATGCTCACTAAACTCAACATCCAACCACAAGCACAATGTCAGAAAACAGCCAGGATAAAGGTGCTTTATTTGCTACACACCATTCAGCTAACCATAGGAACAGTGGTATTTAAAACCATGATCGACTCACAATCTTTGAGGCACTCATGCTAAAGGGTCATACCACTGAAAGCCTGCAAATGACCTTTTCAAATATTTTCTTTTCCCTGCGATCCATAACCAATCTAACAGCCTGCTGCAAGATGTTTTTAAATGTCTTTCTCTTGCAGGTATTGAGGTTAAACTGAAGAAGCTGACTCAGCAAAATGTTATTTGAATACTTTCTCAGTGTTTACTCCTTGCACCTTTATTCAGTGTTATCCGTTTTCATATTCATAAATATTTCGTGCTTTTTAATTGCTCGTGGATCTGTGTGTATAAAGTGTGTATACTTGCTGAAGACTTACCCCTGTAACGGTCCCAACAGTATCAGCAAGATAGAAAAGAAAAAAAAGACAGAAATAATAATGATGGAAACATTGTCTGAATTTGAGGGATGCCAGACACAACTGCACTGTTGGACTCTGTGATCTTACAGGCAAGGCACGCACGCTCAAAGCCCTAGGCTGCACTTCGCCTTTCTAAATTGGTCGTGGCCATAGCACTTTCTCGTATTTGTTTAAATAATACAATGCACCATTTAAACGAACACTACAACTAAATTTCGGCACTTATTTCTTGGTCTATTCGTGTTCAAGGGAGCAGTATCACATCAGACACACCAATATCTCTTGTTAGAAAAGACACGAAAAGGAATTTTAAAACAAATTAAACGATTGGCAAAGTGCACCTGGTGGATGTCGCTAACACCTCGTTTGTAATGCCCGTCTAGGAACCGTGACAGGCAGCGACGATAACTATCTTGCCTCCGGCCACCACGAGAGAAGAGGGGAAGGAGGAACTCTCCTCTCCCCAAGACTCTCTTTTGTGTGTCCCAGGCATCGCTATTGTCCCTCTACAAGATTATAAAAGATTAACCCGTCACTCAAAATTCATACAAAAGCAGCTTTGGGGTTTCTTGTGGTGGCCTGGATCGCTGGCGTGCTTCAGCCGCTTCGGTGGCTGGAACGGCTAGGACATCCTCTCGACGTCAGCCTCGTCGCAGCTTTGCTCGTCTCGAGACAATCTACGTCACGATTGCGGCGGATGTCACGTGCTCTCCACTGGCTGCTCTCCGAGCGCTTGCCAGAGTGGGCTGTTTATAACGAAAAATACAGCCATCAGGCTCAAAATACAAATGTGCGATTGTCATTTATGGATATCGTGGATCATATTCAGCCTATTTCTAAACACGACGGGTATATTTCAAATTTTGTTGAAGTATCCCTTAAGGCCCAAGTAGGAGTGGGGTAAAAGTTAACAAAAAAAAGAATCAATAGCAAAGAACTATGACTAGATACAATGTTGATAAAGTCAAGTAAGGACTATACAGCCATTCAAGCAAAAAAGGAAAGAAATCAAAGAAAAAATAATAGTGGGCATTTGAGCAAAAACAAGGAAAAAGACTACCATCAATTAGCATGTGGCAAAATCAAACAATGAAAACAAGGTCTAAACAGATGCACTATGTTGATTGATACAATGTAAACTGCCTGCAAAAAGGGTGAACATAAAACAATTCAACAAAGCAGCCATGCTGCATAGCAAGCTATTCAAAACTTTGAGAAAGGTTAGTGTTTATAAATTATTCAAACAGTAGTATGACAAAATGGTAGGAGTAAAAAAGCCAAATTTAAACATGCTAGTACGGGCAAAGATGGCAGTTAAGAAAAACTGATGTCTAGAAAGAATTGGAGGATGGCTATTGCCGAAGCGTTTTCCTCCCAACAAGTAATGCCATATTGTTATTCAGTTTCCTACACTATTTTCGGCTTTGCTCAAATTTATAAAACCAAACACACTCAAAAGGCATTTTGGTTCTTTAGCATTGATGCACATGGAGAAGGAAGATAATGGAGGAGATCGGTCTGCTTCACTTTGGTGCAGCAAAAAAGGTTCCTCCATGCAAATAAGGGTACAAAGTAAAGCAACACATCTATTTTGACTATGACTAAATGCTGGTTTACATGCGCCTGACTACAACCATCTGCCACACAGCCGGTTTTTAGGCCCCCTATGACCGGCATCAGCCCTTCGAAAGCAGTCATAAGCAGCTTAAAAACTGGTTTTGTCGCAATCTGTCGTGGTCAAACGCAAGTATGTGATTGGGCCTTAAAGGCTTTCATAAAAATGTGGGATACACGCATACACACACCTCTTTTCATGCTTAACTGCTTTCGGCTGCCTAGATTCGGGCTTGCTCTTCCCCATACGTGACTGGGAGCATAGTGCATGAGCTGTGGGTACCCTTCCCGCAGGGTCGGTCAAGGTCTGGGACCCCAGGCAGACGCAGCCAGCGGTCGCCATGGAACCACTTCCCGATGAACGTCGCCAGGACTGCTGGGCAGTGACCTTTGGTAGGGCGCTCTCTTCTCCATTGCGCGGCTGTGCTCCCTGAGGCTCTGAGTGAAGCGCTGCATTCTTGTGTTTGCACGCAGGAAATGCGTACAGCACGGCAGGTCAGTGCGTCTGTGCAGGCTACGAGAATGGAGACGTGAAGCTCTTTGACATCAGGAACTTCAAGGTGTCGTGGGAAACTTGCATTAAATCGGGGGTGAGATTTTTGTGTCTTGGCATGCAAACGGCTTTCTAATGCAGGTTGTCTAGAGCAGGGGTTCTCAAACTTTTGGCCTCACGGAACCCCAGGAAGCCTCAAAAACTGCCGCGGAACCCCCTTCCATATTTGCCGACCGAGAGGCAACAGATGCACAATTGTAGGCAATTTTGCTTGTGTTGCTTCCCATATATCCCCACCATATCAATCGCAATGTCAGTACAAAGTGAGATGAAGGCGCTGTGCATGGTCCTGCCGCGCAGCCTGCGGCATTGGGGGGGGAGTAGGGGAGGGGGGGTTGCAATTTGGATGTTCGCGGAACCCATGAGACCAGCTCGTGGAACCCCTGTGTTCCCCGGAACCCAGTTTGAGAACCCCTGGTCTAGAGTGAAACATTTAAATTATGACCAATGTAGCAGACTCATTAGGAATTTGCGTGGTGCTTTCAGCGCGCTCTAGAGCACTCTTTCAAGAGCGCTCTGGAGCGCCCTGAAAGCACCACATGAATTCACCGTCTGTAGGGTGGGTCTTTAGTTGTGAGGGGCTTTCAGAGTTGTCTACCTGCCTGCTATCAAACTTAACGTGGACAATCCACTTTGATATTAGAGGGCTGTTTTTAAGACTGTTGCAGAAAAAAGAGCTAATTTTCTGTTTGCCAGGTTAGTCTGAAGAAATATTTTGGCATCTTGTCATGAGGAAAATGCATTTAGCAGCAATTATTTTCTTGTTCAGGAAGATGAGTTACTGTTCAGCTGTACTGGCTTAGCCTAAGGCTGATTCAGAGTAACCCTTTTTCTGACAACAAACATTCTCCAAGGAAGCACTGAAAATTACATTTGCAATAAAGTAAGCTTTTGGAATTGAAGTGGAAGGGATGTGTTAAAAAGACACTGAAGTGAAAATATAAATATTTTTTAAGGGCTTAAATGGGGCATAAATTTTTCTTAATCTAATTCTAAAAACTTATTCCGCAATCTTTACGACGCTAGGTGAAATTTAGGTGGAGTTTACCGGAAACACGACAGAACAGCACAGGCCAAAACAGCATGCGACAAAACAGAGCGTTAAACGGCAGAGCGACACAAGAGCATGTGCGAAAACAATATACGACAAAACGGCACAGCAGCAAAACAACACGCTTGTAAATGCATGCTGTTTTTTCGCTCTAGGACATATTATTAGCAGCCCGCACCTAAATTAAGTGCTTCTAACATGTTCAGCAGGACATATGTATTGCCGTTACATTTTATTATCTACCGTTATAGGACCTTATATTATTGTCTGCACCGTTATATTTTATTACCTGCTTATAGCTTTTTGTGCATGTTCAGTAATATAAAACCTTCCCACTGCAGGCCAATAAAGTTAAATTTCTTGCAGTCTTTTTAATGACTGACTGATTGTTAATTCGTTAAGGTTTTATACCGATACACACTGCAGCATCCTATTTATCTAAAGGAAGAAAAAGATCACAACTGACTAGTTTAGCAGAACTGCTAAAGAAATAGTTTATTTGACATACTTTTGTTTTACACATACAGTCGCCAACCTATTTTTCGGACTTCACAGGGACTGAAAAAACGTCTCAGTAATAGAGCAGTCCGAAAAATCTGCAGATTAAAAAAACATGCCTTTATTACGTCTAAGTCGGCTTAGAAAAGTCGTCAATGGTGCCTTGCTTCAAATTATGCCTGCACGCCTTGCTTCAGGTTACACCTCCACTTGCATTCGGCCACTTTCTATTAGCTTGAGAATCACTGCCTTCTTTTCTAGCGTTATGGTCGAGTGCTTTCCGCGCCTCTTAGCAACACTTCGCGGCGGTGGAAGAACAGATGGGGCCATGATGTCCAAACCAGCGTAGTCCAAAAACAGAGTTCACCGAGATGAGACGAGAGGCGCTAGTTCATGGCTGCAGAATGGCGAATGAACAAAGCAAAATCGTAACAATGGGGATGATAAGGACGCGCAGCTAGAGAGAAAAAAAGTTGTAGCATAGTGTCGCCTAGTGGTAGGATTATGTGCAGCCAACATAGAATCTATCGTTGCGGCTTCTCGGTGCTGTTTCCCGTTGATCGCTCGCGACGATTTTGTCAGAAAATCTAACTTTCGGACTTCAAGCTGTCCGAAACATTTGTCGTGAACATGCACTACTCGTATCAGGTAGATCACGTTTCCTCCTTTAGGTCCGAAATATCAAACAAGTTCAAATTATCAGCATCCGAAAAATCGGTCAGTAACTGTAGCTTACATTCAGTAAGAGAGGCGACAGCACAAAAAGGCGTCAATGAGGGGTTGTGTGTCATACTGGGACAGGACGTTACGTAGTATTCTCGCGTACGGCTTTGAACCCGATGAGGGTACATCCTCTTTGGCCGTCTGTCATGTTCTGCTGGGTGAGGCTCTGCTCTGTCTTCAAGGTCACCATGATCCGGTACGGGTCAGTATGGTCAGTATGTTGAAGCCCGAGCGAAGACTGAATACTCCGGTGTCAGGCTTCTACGCAGCTGTTGGTCTTAAAAGCTCGTCTACAACACACTCATAACAACTCCATTCTCTAAAAAAAAAAAAACAGTCAACGCTGATTTTTTTGGGGTTATCCAGAGTTATTCCTGTTGTGATACCTCTAAAAAAGTTGTATGACTAGTGCTCAGTGGAGTAAGTGGACCATATCTGCCCCACTAGTCTGTGACATTAGGTGATCCTCTTCCTGCCTGGAGTGGTCAACGGACACTCCAGTAAAATCATGTGACTCCCGCTTTACTAGAATAACACGACCCCACAATGAGAGTCACCAGATTCCATTTTTGATGGAGTCGGGCAACTCCCCCAAAGCAGCATGCATTTACATGTGTGCTCTTTTGTTGCTCTGCTGTTTTGTCGCATGCTGTTTTTGCACATGCTCCTCTGTCGCCCTGCTGTTTTGACGCCGTGCTGTTTTGACGCGTGCTGTTTTGTCGCTCTGCTGTTCTGACGCGGTACTGTTTTGACGTATGTTGTTTTGTTGTGCGCTGTTCTGTCGTGGTGCCGAGTTCACCACTTGCCTTAGGCCCCACCCCCAAAATGGTGGCACCACCTTTATTACTGGATTGGCTGGGCAGAACATATTCGCAAGCCTTTTGCTACGTCCCGTGCGTCTACTCTGTCGTCTGACACCGTCTGCTAGTTGTGCGGGCAGATGCGCAGCAGCGTACGGCTTCGTCCACTCTTAGAACAATCTCTATTACTATCGATGGAACGCCCATAAGACGTGGCCATGAAAGCAGCGCATTTGCGTCCACCGTCGCTTGCATCCGTCTGCTATTCCGCCCCCGTCTAAATTTGTCTGCGACGATTGCAAGACACAACCCTGAAACAGCGTTCTAGCGTTCCTTCATGCACAAGCTACAGTCTAACACAAGCGTCTGTCGGCATCTGTCAATGTCCGGTAAAAGCGACAAAAAAAAACTAAAAATAAAGATAAAAATATAGCTTATTCAGTTTTTTTTTTACTTCATTTTCATGGTTTTCTTGCATAGCGTCTGCGAACAAAGTGGGCGAGTGTCATAAAGTGCAATTAAAATGTGACCTGAAAATATTCGCTTTAGCAAGCCAGGTGCAATGCTCAAAACTTGAGACCTAAGGGCCTTCCAAAGCGAAATGACAGAAACATACCTGGACAAGCCTGATATAAGGCGAACACCTGATTTCTTCCAGCCAAATGGCTCGCAATATTTTACTTGTGTAAGTTACCTCAGTACTGAAATCATGGTCGCAATCACGACGGTTGCACGATTCTCAGAGTAGCGGGGCCACTTTTACGGGAACCGGCACATTTACTTAGCGTCGGAACGTGCAAACAAACAAATTAAGTCAGATCAAGCAAAATGGTTGATGTGGGACGCTAAACTTATGCCAGTCCTACTACGAAAACAAGCACCTGCACAACGCTTCCAAAGGCGTGTGCTTGCGACAATTGTTGCTGAAAACTAAGTCAATTGAGGAAATCTTCCGCCAAACAGGTCGGTGAATGCGTAACAGCTCACACTCATAAGAACAGGCAAGCTCAACAGGCTATGCGGGCACTCGCCGCAAACGCCTGCAGCCATGTTATTGTTTGAATCCAAGGTGAAAAAAACAATATTGTGAAATTTATTTAAAACAACGATGACTTTATCTATATAGTTTGTTTCTCAAACATAAAAAAAAAAGTAGATTGAAAGACTATCACTGCACAAAGAAACAATTTTACAACAAACATTTTACATGTCAATCATTTCTCCAGCCAACGAGATCCGAGAAATGGAGTGTAGCCAGCCTTTCTCCTGGGTGGGGTCTACAGCTGGTTACCTTTACCTAAATTGTGTCTGACGGCGTAAATAATGCACAAAAGTTTTATTTTGCGCTTAAAAAAAAAAAAAAGATTGTTTTATTTCAGTGTTTCTTTAAATTGCAATGATTACATTTAAAAATAAAACATTACATTTATGTTCAGGACTGCCTTCTGGGTGAACAGGTTCACTGCAGCATATCTTTAGGGGGCCCTGATTCCTGCGTGCGATTACCCGGCGGTGAATCACCCGCTGAAACTGGTTTCCCGTGCCGCTAAGATGGCGCAAGCGACTCGCAGTTGCTGCTGTGTCAGGCTCTTTGAAACAAGCTACTATCCTAGGGCCTCGTCGCATGACCGGGCACTAAGACACATATATTGACCGAGGCTTTGATGTTTTTGATTTATTTTCTGACTAGAAAATAGAGATGTTGGTACAGTGAACGCCTGAATACCGCCAATGTCCAACGGTGATATATTTCATGACACATTTTACTGAAGGCACTGTCGGAACACTTTGGTGAAAGAAAGAAACAAACTTAAAGTTGCTCAGACTGCTGGGTTTTCTCAAACGAGACTTCCCATATCATAACCTTTAGATTAGCCATGAGAGCTTTTTAATGGTGAAAAGCTTCTTTTTGTGCTCAATGTTGATTCATGCCAGAAGCATGAATGGCTTCTTCTGGACATTCTCCACAGAATATGACAAATTACTTTGCTATCACTCTGGTCTTTTCTTTTTTTAGTTGGTGCTTTCACTGATCAATTCATAGTAAAACCCATGCACCGTCTTGGCATCTTCTGTTGCAGGTCCATCAGCTTTCTCAATCGTGTTGGTGCGCTTTTTTCCGCGTGTCATCTCGAACTTGTTTTGGGGTGTGCTGGAAATGTACCACCTCCTCTCGAACGAAAAGATTGGCACCTATTTGAGCAAGCATACTGCTTATAGTGCTTTTCAATTTAAGAAGGAAGCACTGCCTTGGTGCCTCGATAGAATAATTGGGTGAATCGCGTGGGCCACCCCTCGACCCCTGCTGCATCGGATGCCATTTGTTTTCATACGGCCATCGGTGGGTCAAAGCAAGTCCACCTTGCGCAGACGTTAGTTATCCAGTTCGACTAGAATGGAATCGAACACATATCTTTTTTTTACAATTATCACTGAAAAAAACAAATCTTGTGGACGATATATGTATCACTGAACTAAATGGTATGAGATTCTCTTTTTGACACCTGCGAGCTCAATGTAGTCACTTTCCACAAAATGCAAGGAGCATAAGAATCGGGTGGTGTCCGCTTTCCGAGGTGCCCCAATCTGTTCTACAGGAATCACAGCCAGCCATTGATCCCGTTCTCGTTGATCTTTCAGACGCTTGTGCAGGCTCTGCTGCACAATGCTACTTTTAGATGCAGAACATGTGAGGCAGCTCTTCACGCAACATCTTGAGGATATTCTTTTCGGAGCCGATCACGGAAATTCACCACAGGCACTCACAAACATAACTGCAAAGGAATTGCAGGGCGAACAATTCCTGCAACGCATTTCATCTGCTGTTTGCGGAAAAAAAAGAAACGCATGGTTGGGTGTCGCCACGTGACTTCCAGCTCTCTCGCATCCTCTATATTTCTCCGACCTTCTTGCGGAGGTTTCGATTTCGAGCAGTTGCGTTTTTTGGCTTTATTCAAAATATATGTGACTCTGTAGCAAAATATTAATTGGGTAGTCTTCCGACACCATATTGAATCGCCTGGCAAAAAATGAAAATAATTTTTGTGGGATGTCAGTGTCCCTTTAAGGTGGACGACTTATCAAGCGAGCCACAAACATAACCAAGTGGGCTCTGTAGGTTAGGATTGAATGTGCTCGACAAGTCTCAGCCGATAAGTCGGATAGTACGTTCCCTGAACGCTTCGAGCAACGAGTAAAAGTGGTTGGGTAAATGGGAGCACGATTACATGAAAGACTCCAGTGAAATTCGCGAAATCGTGCTTTGGGTTGAGTTGGGAGAAACGGTACGGTGCCCACGAGATCTTTCGCCTCTTTCCCGTCTCACCCATTCTCTTCCTCATGCCCGCGCGACAGGTGTGCAGCATAGAATTCGACCAGAGGTACATCTACATGAATAAGCTGGTGGTGACCAGCACCGCATCACAGATCGACGTCTTTGACATGAGGACGCGGCATCCCGAGAAGGGCTTTGCTCGGCTCACTACAACGGTAAGTCCCCCGGCAGCTCTTGGTCGTAAAGTTCTCGAGTTCAGTAACAATTTTTGCACCACCAATGTGTGCAAACAGCTTCTTTTCTTTTTTTTTGCTTAATGCAACACATACGGGTTTTTTTTCAGAATCCTCACAGTACTACGGTCTGGACGGTGCGTCATCTACCGCAGGACAAGGACACCTTCGCAACCACGAATGGAGATGGGTCCCTCAGCATATGGAAATAGTAAGTTTCTGGTGAAGCTGGTTTCAGTGGTTCTTGAAAGATCTTGAAGTAAAGTGTGGTAAGGTTTTGTACTAGTCGATGTATTTTCAAAACAGTTTCCAAATCGAGTGGTAAAAAATGGGTGTACGTTCTCGTAGTTAACACCACTTGTGAAGCGTTCCGTCTTTGTGGCTTCCCGAATGCTTTTATTCGCCACTCCAGCAAAACGGTCGACACCTAGCTGGAAAACAGAGCTGGCCAGAACAAGTTCGTTTGTGATTTCTGCTCTTCTCTCGTGGCTTTCGTGACCACATTTTGTTAGTGTTTGGTGCGACGACCACCGAATTGATCTGGCCTAACAAATTAGTCTTTAGTCTAGTCTTTATTTTTTGGCTCTGGAGAGCCGCGGCACCGCGGAAAGCCAGCAGCCCGTACCATGGAGGCCCGCGGTGCCGTGTCTAGTCAACATGATAATGTGATGAGTATATACATGCACGATGACGACGTCATGTGTTGTTGATATTGAGGAGAATGATGACATGGGTTGTTGGTATTGGGGAGGAATTAGATGTTCCTTGCATTGCCTCTCATGTTGTGTGGGGCAAACAGTTGCTTTGGTGACACTGTCATGACTATGTGTTGCCTAGGTTGCTCTGAACACAACTTACACAACCGCACGAACCAGACATTGTGTCAAATCAAATCAGATCAAGTTTATTTGTTGTCACATTTTACATGACAACAGGGACTCGGACAAAAAGCTGCTAAAGAGCAGCTTGACAAAGGTCCCAGCCCCGTGCAGTTCGCGACAGTTTCAAACACAATTTAACAACTAAAATTTGGACTACAACTACACAGTATACAGAGACGGGTACAAACCAATGCAAAAGCCTGATTTATACAATACTAGATTTGATGCAAACATATAGACGAAAAATACACAGGCTAGTGAAAGAAAAAAAAAAGAAAAACTCGACTAATTAATGCAATGATACAATCATTCATGAAATTATAATCCTATTCATAACAAAAAACATCAGCAGTATTCAAAAATCGCATAGAAAAGTAAGTTCTTTTAATTCCCTATGTGATAGTGATTCGAAATGTCGACCCTTTCTGTACAAACCTTTCTGTGTGTTTATCGACGTTCATCAGCAGGGTAGAAGGATAGTAGGTATAGTCCTTTCATCACTTACCTTAAGAGGATATCGCGATAAAGTTTTATCTATGATTCAAGATATTTACGAATCTAGATTGTGCCACCTCTCCGGCTTGGCGAAATACACTTTGAAAGCCAATCCAATCTGACGTGCCTTTTGCACTTTAGCAGAGGCCTTTTCTGCGTGAAATGACACCAACTCAACTTCCGCTTGGTTTCCTTTTTTGGTGGTGTTTCGGCACGCTGTGCTCGGGGACAACTTTGAGTGGGGAATTCAGAAGCGAAGACTGGTGTGTGCATGACCTTGATTGGCGCCCAAGGTGGACTTGCACTCGGCAGCAATAGCTTGCTTTGTTTTCCCCGAAAGCTGTCTCCAAGCTGTGCCCCGTTCAGAAAAGAATCTCTGGTCACGGCCATTTTCAGCGTGCACGTTTTTACTTGCTTTCCAAAGCGATTAACACGAGTGTTCTGGGCTGCGGGGATTGCACGCTGGGCTAAGCGTTTATACGCATACATCGACGTGCGGTGGTGTGAGTAAAGGCTAGTAATTATATTTAATAGGCTAAATTGCTCACTTAGAGGAACCGTGGAACGATATTCAGTTGGTAACTTCACACGAGCTTACTGGCACTAGTGGGACAAAGGTATACTCGCACACAACGCCATTGGACAAAAAGCCTCTCTGACATGGCAACGCGGGATCGGGGGGAGAACGGGACGGACAACAGGAAGCTCCAAACACAGCAAAAGTTATGTTAGGACTTTGTAACGGTGTAATTTCAAGTATAAAAGTGAGCATTTTCTTTCAATTTCTTCTTTGCAAAACTTGATAACGTAGTTTGGAGCTCGCAGTGTTGGCACAGTCCCCCAGCGGCGATACTTGAATGCGGCTCGTAGATTGAACACAAGCATCGCGTTAGCACTTGACTTGAGTTCGCGATAGGATAGAATAGAATAGTTTTATTTCAGGTTTTCTTCCAAAATACATTTTCCAGAACCGTCTCACTTAAAGGAGGGAGCTGTGTAACAGTTTCAGTGCTTTGCTTAACTAATGTGGGAGTTGGTGTCTCGACATTTCTGAAGTAAAGAACAAAAAACCGCTTTCGCCTGCATGTCCCAGTTTTTATTTTAAAAATGACAAAGATTGAGGTTTTCGGCGCCTCTCAACTCCTTCACTAACTTCCGAGTCACGTGCGCTGTGACGTCAATAGAGAAGGCGCGGGGTTCTGGTGAAGCTCTCTCTTTAGAGCCATCAGTGAGCGGCGAGAACTCATCCGCTCGCGACCGCGTGACCACGTGCTGGCGGGCGCAGCGCGAACAATATGGTGAAAGGAGGAAAGTCTCATCCGGGTCCGGCCCTACCCGTCCGGCCCTGTCCCCCCTCCCCCTCCGGCTTCTGGCCACACTATCGACACCTTCATCTTATTAGGTATACAGTCAAACCTCTATGTAACAAACTTCTATGTAACGAAACCCTCAATGTAACGAAGTGCATACCTTTTTCTAACCACAAGTGTATGCACGCCATGTATTTTACCTCTATGTAACGAAGTCCTGTTTGCCGAAATTTCGATGTAACGAAGTTTCATGGACAATCCGGCACAAACTTTTGGGTCCCAAGGGAGATTCTGAAAAGCACACGTGCTGAAACGGGCCACCGATAAAGTGCAAAGGGTGAAACAGGCCGAGTCTGGCGAGTGTGATGTACCGAAGGGCCACTAGAGGACACTAAAGCCGCCGCTGTTTCGTCCGTCGGTTTCATTTGCGCTGCGTAGTTTGTTCCGAGGCCTAACTAAAAGCGTGCGTTTCTCGTTGTCCTGGGTGATGGAGCCTTCAAGGCGATGGAGCCGTCCCTGACAACGTCGACCTCGACAACAATTTCTATACGTCGACTCTGCTGTCATTGTGGCGCAGGAGGTGACCGACGAGGCGATAGCTAGCTATGTTCGTGGCAACAGCGAGCCTGATGAGCAAGACACCTGCGATGTACCCAGTAACCGTAAAGTGGTGGACATGATCGATGTCTTGAGGCGGTCCACGAGCGCACAGCAAGACAAAGACGCGATGCAAGCCATCTGGCTATGCTAACGTAGTGTGATGCGAATAATAATGTCAAGAGTGGCCCAGCTAGGAAAAGACGACCAACTACTTTCAGCCGAAATAAAGGCGTCCTCGGTGAGTTTCGTGCACCCGAGAAACATTTGTGAAAACTTCCTTCAACGTTTTCTCCGAATTTCTATGTAGCGAAATTTCGATGTAACGAAGTAAATTCCGAATTTTACCGACTTCGTTACATCGAGGTTTAACTGTATCTCCTGTTTCAAAAATCCCGTTTAATATTGGCAAAAGAACATTTTTTAGACTGTTAAAATGAATGCGCAGATCTCTGGGCTTTATTTGGTTGTATCCTGCCGGTTTTGTCGTTACTACATTGTTAATTATATGTTGTAGATCTACTTCTGTTATTTGCGGCATGTACGCTGAGTTTTGTGTACGGCTCCGTAAGTTAGGTTTTGTGGTAGATTTGTTTGCGTGCTTACGTAGGTCTTGCACCTACTTAACAAAAGCGCGATTGAAGTTGTCACTTAGTGTATCGAAAGTGGTTGTTGCAAAATTTTTCTTTTCATAGGTAATCAATAGCTTGACAAGCGATCGGATAGTGGTTCGTGTCCAGTCGCTTTAATGGCATCAATAGCCGGACCCTGACAATTTGTGGAACTAAGCGTGTGTCCTGTGCTTTGCCAACCCCAGCGCATGGCTAGGATAAACATGGGCAGCATACAATCGGCTGCAGATCACGTGATCGCTTGTTCTGGCTGCGAGTTGAGGGAAAGAAAGCGGCTCGGTTTCCTTCAGTTGTTCTTTGCGACTACCATTATGCAAGGCGAAAAAGTAATGTGTGTTTCACAACTTATATATGACAGGAATTCATTCTAAGGGGTAGCTACGCAAAGTACGAAAATCGTTGCATTGCCCATTTAACGCGTGACCTGGTGGAGCCACATCTCAAGGCAGGCCGACCTCACGGTGCCGAAAGGAATTCTCTCGCATTTAAAATAATTTTTGTAAGCTTCGTTTCTTTCTGTCGTCGACTCAAATCGCCCATGTGGCCGAACCTAAACTTATGGCCTTTTTGGGGGGGAAATCTCCAAGTTCTTCCGTAGGCTGGCAAGCTATTGTAAAGCAGCTGCGTGTCGTCGTTTGGAACTTCGTCGAAGTGTAGATAAGGGTTGACATTAACTTGGTCCAGTGCGCATCGGACGTAGTCCTTGGGTTCAAGTTTGAACAAAACAATCAATAACCTGCGGCAATTGGATGGTAAACCTTTGTACCCAAGTTCAAGTGATTTTAGTGTACAAGCTACTTGTGATCGCCGTCACCGGGGCCGTGACAGCCCCGGAACAATATATAAATCTTATTTGAAACAAATCTGATTTAAATAAAATAAATTTGATTTAAATGAACAAAACCAGATTGTGTGAACCTGTTTTAGTGAACTGATATTGGATGTTTGGTATTATTTATCTTACGACTGGCACTCGTCACAGCACCGTGCGGTAATACAATATGGCACATTTTCCAATATTTTATAATTACAACTGACCGGAAGTTCTTAGTTGCAGACAACTTTTTTAATGTGAAATCTTTGCGTTGTTTTGTGAAATGTGCGCCGATAACCCTGCTTAGCCTAATGCTCGCCTTGGGAGCTACCCATCATGACTGGTGTGAACTCTGGATTATAAAAAGGAACAGACATTAACTGTGGTCCCTACAGTTGCGCCTGCTTACTGACACATGAGTGAATGACG
>JAZHYW010021351.1:0-36352 GCA_037355805.1 Ixodes ricinus
TAGGCTACGCTGCAATTTCAGAAGGGATTTGTTCTTCTATACATAGCCTGTATGGGTGGTTAGATAAATACGGCTCAAAACATTTGAATTAAGCGGTGGCCAGCTGCGCCACCGCTCGATTCAGTGCTGTACAACGTAGCTTGTGCTGTGTCGAAAAATCGCGTGCTAAAGGACAACCCAAAGGTAACTTATTTGCGTTGCCTTCCCTCCCCGGAAACTCGAAATATGCAGGTCTCGCAAGATTCCAAGACCGTTCGAGAAACCTTAGTAATTCCTGCAACGTCTTACATAAAAAAGTAATAAACAAGCAGTGTTGGGAAGTACTTTAAGCACATGGTACTTAAAGTACTACTTGAATTAGGTTTAGAAAACTTGTGCTTTAGTTGAAGTACATACTCTGAGCATGTATTTGTACTTTATTAAAGTATTTTGTTTTCTGGTACTTTCCAAGAAAATGGCGTAATGTGCGTGAAAGCGCGCTATCTGCTTTGGGGACGACACCTGGTAATTTCTCTGAGTGAAGTGATGGCGCCCATGAGACCGATACATATAGTCCTTATAAGTTTATTGTGTTAAATAGTTCGCAATGGTGACTTGACTTTACCCAATATTTGCAGCCATTTCCGAAAAAAAAGAATGCACTACCGATTACCTCTAAAGCAATGTATAACAGTTAAAAAAACACAGTTTATTATAGGGGTATAAAAGGGCACCATGAAAGATTATGTTAAAAATCGCTTGTACTTCACGTTGAAGCACATTGTACTTATAGTACTTCAGTTCAAGTACATTGCACCCGATGAACTTACTACTCTACTTGAAGTACATAACCTCTCATTTACTTTATACTCTACGTCAAGTATGTCCTAGATGCACGGTGACGTAACACTGCAAACATAAAAACTGCTGTCTGTAAAATCAAGCCGGGGCAGTGCTAAACCTCAAAGTAGAAATGATAGATCTGCAGTTGCATCATTGACCAAAGAACTAAAAGTACAAAACAATTAGGCACGCCGAAACAGGACTTGCTATTAAAGCATTTCTGTGAAAACACAAGCCGCTTTTTATTTAGCTAGTAGAATGTCGCTAACAGATCAAGACCTGTCTACTTTCTTGTTACCAAAAAGAAATTCTTCAAAAGCAATTTGCTACTTTTTTTTGCGGTAGTCACTAATTTACTTAATTTATTTCCATTTCAGTAATTTCTGCTTTACTCAAATAACTTTTGCGGCCAATACTCAGTAACGTAACATAATTACTTTTTTTATTTGTACATATTTCTGAATGAAGCGTATTATGAGGCTACCGCTTCTGGCACACGCACGACAGATCCGAAACTAAGTGGCCAAAACGTTGGAGAGGCACGTCGTCAGCGACAGTCGGTAGCGACAATAGGAGAGTCCGTCATGCAACGTGTTTTCTTTTTATTTTCTCTCAAGTTCAGGGTCCGAACTCTGAGAGATTTCATGGAGAATTGGATACAAATTTAAAAGCATACAAGTTTCTTAAGACCCCAACACCTCTTAGAAGCACCTGGATATATTCACTTTAGTGCGTCTCTCTCGTTCTCGCCCTCTCTCTCTCTCTCTCTCTCTTAGAATATCAGGCCAAATCGCCGAATAGGCACCGCTGTCCGCCATATTGTATCCCGCAGAACATCGAAGTCCGAGTGGTGCATCCTTCGTGACTAGAGTCCCTAGATAGGAGCTTGTTACAAGTAGCGACATTCTTCGAAGCGCCAACTGCGTGGCGGTGCAGGTTTTAGGAAGCGAATGGCGGCACACAGCAGAGGTTTGAACTGAATGCCACCATTGTGTTCCAAAGAATGTGCTTCGTCATTTGTATTGGTTGTCGCTACTTGTAAAATAAGTATCAAGGCACTTTAGTCGTGACTGTTACCAACGTTTATAACAAAAAAATATAAAGCAAGTAAAAACTGTGTTGAGTAATTTTGGGGATGGGAAGAGCTCGGTGTTGCCTTCAGCAAGAATCATTCTTGCTTTTTGCAGCGTCTCGTTCGCGAGAACATTGCGAAAGCCTGCGGCGCACAACGACAGCAAAAAAGGCGCGCGTGAGACAGATAGTACCGGATTTGGGAAATTACGAAACTCGCCTGAGCGTATCTTTGCGGATAATTCACCACGGGGCTGTTGGGAACACGTGCCACGCCATCCCCGCACTCAAAGATGACTGCTTGATGGATGGTCTCCAGATTCGCCGCGTCCTTCCGGAACGCAAACGGTATTATTATTGATTTTTTATTACGATTTTTTTAAAATACATTTTGCCTTGGATTTTTTTGTGCTTCGAGTCGAAGGACGCAATGCCATCCGAGGCGTGTCGTCGAGGAGCGGGGCAGAAGACGCAGCTTCTCAGTGCGTGCGAGGCGGGCATATTATGCTGACACGTCGTTTATCCTCGACTCCGCCATCCGCTTGCGTGGCAGTCGCGCAGTACATAACGGCCCGACGCATCGTTCGCCCAGACGCAAATCAAATACACTTGAATCGGCGTTTTGCCATTTACAATACATAATCTCACCGTATGGGAAATGGGGGACGGGGAGGCAAGCACATGTTACAAAACGAATACTACCGTGAAGACAAGTCAAACAAATGAAATAGCGCAAAAAAGACAGGGATACGAAGTAAACAGGACAAAGCGCTAACATTTTTTTCACTCAGGAAAAAGCACAGAATATACGCATGCGCAAAGCGGCAACACGTAAAGCTATCGAGACGTCATCCGATCATGCAAAAACTGAAATTCATTTCCATGAAGCACAATTGACGTGTGGCTGACACAGGCCGTCCCACTTCTTTTTATAAAAAAGTGGGAGGGCATGTTGTTTTTGCATTTTTTTGTGTGTGTGTTCCGTGATTTTTTTTATCAGATAAGGATTTTGGGGGACGCCGAGAGACTGTTGCTCGTAAACGTTTAGAAACGCTTTTTTATAGTAAAAACAAAGTCGACAAAAACACGTATGCAAGTTGGAAGAGGGCATGAAAGACAGAGCAGAAGGTATAGCAGGAGACGCCATAAAAAAACGAAATGTCTATGGTCGTCGTTTAGGGGCCTTTATCTGAATCGTGAAAGACAGAGAGAGAGTGCAGGTATAGGCTGCATTCACACTGCCGTTCGAAATCGCAAACCGCGAAGCGGATCCGCTGGTTTTCATTGTCAAGTGGGCGTGAATATGTATTGCACATATTTAAGCAGCCACGTTCGCAACCGCTTTGCGGATGCGGTTGAGTCCCCGGTGTGAATGCGGAAGGTAGTCTGCACTGAATGTTCACTTTGCATACAGCTTTACAGTGGCTCTCGCCAGACACGTGACTGAAATAGAGTAACTAAATGCCGTCACTCAAAAAGTAACTAGGTGAGTACGTTACTCGTAACTGCGATTCAAAGGGAACACGTTACTTCAGTTTCAATTATAACGCGCCATTTTCTCTTACTTTGTATGTATCATTTTCATGAAGCAGTCGCCGCTTCCAACGTTTGTCGCCATTAACTATTCCTCGCTATTTAACCCATTCATTCGGTAATAACTATTACTGTACTGACACACCTCGTGGACATACTCTGTATATGGTCGATCTTATCGTCGTGCAAATTACGGCCGCGGGCATGGTGTGAGTTTATGTATTTGTGTTGTACACATTCCCTGCAGAAGTAACTAAACACCCTTACTCGTTACTTCACCAAAGAGTAACGCAAGTGCGTTACTCGTTCGTTCTTTTAAAATGTAACCATTAAATCATTACCGAAAAGGAGCAAAATTAACGTGATACTAGTGATGCATTACCTACAAGTCCCGCCCAGATCGAAAATGCCGAGTATACTGGGAGGGACATATGCCCGGCGTCTCACAATCCGCAAGAGATCTACCGCGCATGCTCGGAAGGTGCTCCACAACCCAGTAGGCAAGGTTGATGACTCGTAGAAGGCGATTACTAGATGGTTCACACTGTGCAGCGCCTTTTATAAGTGACGATATCCGCCACGCGTGACGACCAAGATTTCTCTAGAGGGAATGTACCCTACCCACTGTGCGCCGCCATTTTCTACCCCAAAGCCCTGCATTGTCAACCCGGTCGGTCCCAAAGAAAAACCGCCACTTGCAAGAAAAACGAAATTCGCCGTCCCTCATTTGCGGTTAGGAATGACCACTGAACCCAAAAGCGAATCTTGGAACTATTCTACTTGCCGCGGAAGCCGATTCCCAAACCCCCGAGGGAGCCAAAAAAACATTTTCATATCCATCTGCTCTAAGGAGGCCGTGGACACGTGCCGGAAGCGGGACTCCCAATGCAACGGCAAAAAAGATCAAGGCAGGAGCGAAAAGCCTCAAATCCGGGGGAGCCATATTAACCATCTCCTGTGTCCCAGGCCCTACCAGGATCGAGGGGAACGAGAAAGCGCATTAGGCCGCGCGGGAGCTCATTCCGTCTCCCTACGCCTTTCGCAACAGGTCAAAGCACGAATCTCGACTACCCTTCGCCAGAAATAACCCGAGAGGACTCCGATTATGAAGAACGGCCCGGTGGGTATCTGCAGAGGGTCCTTGACCGCACTGAGCGCGGAGGTTCTGCGTAGTCTACTGCCGGAAGACGATGGCCAACTACCGAACGGATGTGGTCGGCAGCCTCGGCAGCCCTGCGTTCGTCGGCCTACGGCCGGCACGACCTTTGCAATAATCCAGTTTCCGACGATTCTGTTAGCGTTATGAAACTAAATGACGGGACCTGATGTGGCTAATTGAATGCGATTAATCGTCTTGCACTCTGCTTAGATTTAGCGCCCTTAAAAGGGACATTTTTGCTATCTTCCAGATGGCTACTCCCCAGAAACTACCATTTACAAAGATGTACTTTTATCGCCAATTAAGGGCACTCAAGCGACAAAAAAGCAGCTAATTAGTTACGTCTGGCGGTGCGGGTGCTGTTTTTTTGGTTTAGTCTGTTAATGTCGACGGGGTATACAAAGACCGAAACAATGGCGGAGTAGCTCGGCTGGACGAAGAGTCAGGGAAATCGGCTTTCAGACAGGCCCTAAGAATACCGTGCGTCTCAGGAGCAGACATGTACGTAACGCGTTACAAGTAACGAGTTACTTGTATCTAGTTACTATTTTCGGTAACGAGTAACGTATTTAGTTACTTTTTCAGAAAAGGAACGAGTAACGGTATTTAGTTACTTTTAAGGCCAAGTAACGAGTAACGGTATCTCGTTACTTTTGAGGAGTAACGTGTACAACACCGCTTTAACGGCCTTGTTTTTATTCTAGCCTTAGTATTTGTCTATGGCGACAAAGGCAGATGAAAAACCCGAAAAACAAATAAACAGTATGACAATACAGCAACATGTATCGCTGAACACGTCAGTCGAACAGTTCGACTGACGTGTCCAGCGATAAACGTTGCTGTACTGAACTCTACAGCTGAGAATGTCCTTCACCCAGCGAGCACAATCAGGTTCGTTAATTGAACTTTCTAGAACCGGGTACGGACCGAATGTAAACCCGGAGGTTGCAAACACGGGAAGGCACATAACTCCTTACCCGCTGTCCTCAATGAAGGCGCAGTTCCCGAAGATTCACCAGCTCTTGCTGAAGCACAACACTGCCGTTCCTTCGAGCGCGTCGGTAGAACGACGCTTCAGCGTCACCGGAAATGTATTTTCAAGGAAGCGGGAAACATAACTGATGAAAACTTCGACAGGCAGCTGCTGCTTAAGGGCAACGACTACTAAAAGAAAACAATAAACCATGAAACAAAAACAGTTGTGTATTTGGTCTTCAAAGTAACTTGAAAAGTAACTCGTTACTTTTGAGGTAACTCACGCGTTCCTTTTGAGAATCGGTAACGAGTAACGTATTTAGTTACTTTTTGGGCGAGTAACGAGTAACGGTATTTAGTTACTTTTTGGGGTAACGTGTACATGTCTGCTCAGGAGACCCCGAACTGGGACGGCCGTATCCCCGGTATAGATCAGGCCAAATTCAAGACGCACAAACTCAAAAACGGTGTCCAAAAAAAAGAAACAAAAATGCCGGTGAAGGATTTTGCAGTTGGTGGCCAAGTGGGAAACAAGCCACAAGGGCACACCCCTTATGGTACTGCAAAAAACCGAGCCGGACGCGGAAAAAGGTCATCCGAAAACTTCCACCCAAGCTGCGCCCGGGATCCCTTAGGGACTGGACACACCCGAGGGTCGCGCTGCAGCACAGCAAAGCTGACTTTGGTGTAGCTGCTCAAGTTTGTCACGACAGCGGAACTACAACCCTTAAAAAAAAAAAAAAAAAAACTATGGTGCTTTTCTGTTAAAAGGTTGTTGAAAAAGTAATGAGAGGATATAAAATGTCAATAGTTTTTCATCTGACTTCCTCTAGCTTTTCTGTTGACTTTCTTTTAAATTTTGGCCCACTTTTTAATAAAAAAGTCAATAGACTTTCTGTCACCTCCAAGATGCTTTTTCTGCAGCTTTTCAATTGAAAAGCTTCAGCTTTCCAGTTGAAAAACTACAACCTTTAAAAAAAAGCTTCTTTAAAGCTTAGGTATTCATTCAACAAAGTTTTGAAAGCTTACTACGGCTTTCCACTGTGTTCCAAATTGGCTGCAGCGAAATAACATTTAAAAAACACGCGATTACTTTTTTTATTTTGGATCTTGTTAGGAAATGGTGTCCCTGTGGTATTTGAAAGCACTACTACATCCCACAACTACAGATTAGAAACCAGCACAAACACAAACACCATGGAGCACTGAACACCTGAATCACAGTCCCGTTGACTGCTCAATAGCCTTTTATAGCGCATACATATTAAAGGTGTGGATATAACTTGTAGTGCCGGATTACAGTCCGAACATATTGCCTAGTGTTAGGGCGGTTTCTGGGAAGATCATTTCAAGAGCTTGATTAATTGCCCCTAATTCAGAGGCCGAAGATGACGTCACGTGGCTAAGCTTAAATGCCTTCGTTGTTAGGTGACTTGGGATAACAACACATGCTCTTGAGCTCTTTCAGCTTAATGACCCATATGTGTAAACGTGACTCGTGAGTTGTTCATGAATTGTCACAAAGTATATTCGATAAAACAAGTTGCAGAATTACGGAGGTTGGGGTGTTTGATTTCTTCTTGATTCTGTGACATCAGGCACAGGAAGCCTCCATGGAGGTACTATTTAAACCTTTCCCGGTGCAAGATCATCGAGAAAGTGGGCTCTCATTTGGGACAAAGCTTTCGAGTAGCTTGAGTGTTGATGTTCAAGGTCAAATATTAGGAAGATGGTGATTTGTATGTTCTGTAATGTGCGTGAAGTGAACTCTTATTGTTTCCATCATAAGTAAAACTTCTACCGGTGTCGCGTGAGCTCCTGCAATGGACCTTTTCCGAGAAGCGTTCTGCGCACGCGCGAGCGCCCGATGCCAAGCGGCGGAAGTTGGCACCAAAAATCGAGGAAATTCGGAAGGAGGCTGTAGATCAGCGAGTAGAAAACATAATTGCAGCATACATATAATTGTGTTACGCAAAAAAAGAAAGCGGACGGAAAGAATAACACGACGTTTAAGTGGACGCCACGGATGCCCCACTCGGACGTCGCGTTGGGCACGCCCCGCTGCTCAGAGAACGAAGAAACTGGTAGCGTAGCTCCCATTATCGATTGGTAGCGCAGGTAGGTCCCTTCCTCGATTTTTAGTTCGTGCAGCCACCGCCTGGTGCCGTCGGTATGTGAAAAAGGTCCATTGTGCCCACGGTCGAAGAACAAGTTGGAATCCAACACATGCACGAAGGGCGAGCGCTTGTATACGTTTGATTGTGTTGAAATTTCTTTGACATATGCCTTGCATTGCGGACAGACTGCATAGCAGCAAGCCTACAAAAATAGCTCGATATAGACGGAGGAGAGCCGGTATCGTCACGCCCCACGTAGCGCCACTCATAAAATGAGAGAGATATCAACAAAGCTTGTGATCAGAGCTTCTTTTTTAAATAAGCGACACGCGTCGTCCACGTCAATCCCCTGTCAATGTAAAGGGTGTCACAAAAGAAAATTTACAGGATTTTTATTTCCGCAAAAATAAATTATATAGGCACCGCCGAACGCTCATTCTCCGCCCAAAGGTAGCGCTAGAGGTCACAACCAGATGCCAAAGTTTCAGCCCGATCCGATAACTTAATCAAAAGTTATAAGTGATTTTCTGAAAATTTCAATGGGAAAATGGAGCCCATTTTCGCCGTTTTCGGTTTCTAGCGCCATAGAGCCCCATGTATTCGAAAACTCCGCCGGCCGCCATTTTCCCATTGAAATGTTCAGAAAATCACATATAATTTTTTGAAAAAGGTATCGGATCGGGCTGAAACTTTGGCCTCTGGTTGTGACCTCTAGCGCTACCTTTGGGAGGAGAATGAGCGTTCGGCGATGCCCAGTTTATTTTTGCGGAAAGAAAACCCTTTAAATTTTCTTTTGTGACACGCTGTATATTCGAAGGAACATAGTTACGAATGGAATTGTTTGGTTAAATATATCTAGCAGATATTGATCCATGCTATGCCTTGTGAAATTGATGGCAGCTGATTTGCTGGCAGAGATTTCAAAGCCATGAAGGTGAAGATATTGTTAAGTCTTCTCAGAACAACCTGTATTCTTGCCTTTTCCAGAGGCACATATACGGACTGCACATAGTGACACTTTAACGTTTGATGACAGCACGTGGTCAAGTCGAATGGTCGTAAGGTTAAATAATGCAGGTCTCAAAACGCCTCCTTGTGGAACACCTCGGTAGACGCTGCGATCGGCTGTACCACCCTGTTGCGCCGTCATGCATAGAGACGCCCCCTACACCAACCTCTAAAAGTGCTTGGAGAACAGCGTCATGTGTAGCACGATCCAACGCTCCCGTCGAGAAAAGCTGCAACTGTGATTTTGCGCTTTGCTCTTTCTTCTCCTACGTAAGTAACAGGGTCGATAACAGAGTCTATTGAGCTCCGACCTCTAGGGAAACTATGCATTATTTTTGGATACGTATTTTGTTGCTCAAGTTACCATTCTAAGTGCTATTGATCATTTTATCCATTAGTTTTCCTACGCAACTTGCAAGTGGGACAGGCCGATAGATCAGAGAAGCAGTGGCGACTTTCCAGGTTTTAGCAAAGGAAGAATTCTTGTTCGTTTCCATGAGTGACGTATTTCTCCATGTGTTCATGATTGGTTAATCAAGTTTAGTAGCCAGTTCTAACATCTGCGGCCATATGGGTTGAAAAAGGCACGTTTTATGCCATCCGGCGGACCGGGACACGAGTGGGGTTCTAAGACACGAGCGCTGAGTTAAGTTAAGGTGAACAGGTTATCAAGAAAATTATCAAACCTAGCAGGCGCGCCACCTTTATATAGTCGAGTGACCCCATACAGTCGAGTTTTCACTGGTTGGGTAGCGCTTGCTGTGAGCAAAACGCCGAATTCATTCGCTATAGTTTTCTCAGGGCACTTCATCGATAATGAAAGTGCCCGAAATGGGTGATTTTGTTGGGGAGGTGTTTTGAGTCACCTCGATATTTTTCATATTATGCTGATTAGTTTTTAAAGATAAATGTCTGCACAAAACCCTCGGTATCGGCGTTGGCCAAGTTTATCTTTCTTTCTTATTTTTTCTCTGTAGCCTTCTTGCCGTTCGATGGTCCTCCATAAGTATAGGTGGTCTAGCGCGCCGTTCTGCCTACAGTCGTATCGCGCTGAGATGTTCATACTCAGCATCGATCACTGTTCGATGAGCTGGAAGTTTGTAACTCTGCGTTGGCAGTTGTGCAAAACACATAATTGCACTTTCGAATTCGCGGAGGCTATTCATTGTTTTGTTTATATTTCCTCTTGAAATTCCTACCAACTCACTCACTGGATTATGTTGCCTTCCTGTTTCTTGTAGAAAATCTTGAATTATTATGTAGGTTGGGAAATGATCACTCCCGCGCGTTTCTACATCTGTGAACCAGGCAACAGATGATGCCAAGCTCAATGACCCGAATGTAAAGTCAAGGCAATCGCTGCCACTTGTCCTATGTAGGTATCTGGTACTTCCATCAACCAGGATAAAAGAAGTTATGGACGTCAGTTATATCAGCAAGGCATCTCCCGCGAGGAGTCGTTGGAACACTGCCTCGTAGATGGTGACGCGGATTAAAATCGCCAGTTATAATAAGAGGTAATTAGAATGTTTTCTAGGCGTTGTTTCTCACATTTTGATTTGGGTGGTCTACACGTTGCAAATATTGTAAACGAGAGCTTATCGTCAGAGATTGTAGCACACGCGTACTCCTTGTCCTCGGCAGGTGGAATGACTCGCGGCACGTACGTGAGGTCCTAACAGATGAAGAGCGTGACTCTGCTTGATGAATGACATTTTTCGAATCTGACAGTCACAGATTCGGGGGTAACTTTGATTCGGATATCACTATAAGGGGTATTTATACTTGAATGCCAACTGACGTAATTCAGATGGTCGCGATCTTAACACCGTTGCATTCCACTGAAGTATTGTTGCTGCCTTATATATACTCCCTTCGAAGATACATTGAATCTCGCCAACGCCTGCTCAGCACTGCCGTCTAAACTGCATCCGCAAATGAATCTTGTATATTGTGGAAGGCTGTACTGCGGCCTCGGAAATTCGAACTCTATGTTTTTAAACCTTCGCCGCGTTCCGAGCGCCTCATTCTCTCGAGAATATACTCGACCGGACGTCGCGGATCGATACAATGTGAAGAGGCGTGGAGAAGCGAACGTCAGCGAAGTGTGGCCAATATAATGACTCTCCCCCCAACACGATGATTCTTGGCCCCTTTTCGAGCGCGTGTATGTCGGCAAAGTTTTCTTTCTGCTTTCACGGAACGAATAGAACCGGTGGTCACGTACCGCATTTTTTTTAAATTATTATTTAGTTTACATTTGGTGGAAGTAACTTTCCGCTTCCAGTCAGCTCTCTCGCATAGAAAGGGTGCATCCGAGTAAACGCGGGCTGCGCCTACACAAAGGGAGTTTCATGAACGGCGCACCGGCACTGCGTTGCTCGCTCCATATCGATCGCGGCAGCTTCGTCCCTTTTCAATGGGACCTTATCTGCACGCTGTGCCTTTACGCTCCCACGCATTTTGCCAGTCGAGTACTCCCGAGTGAATCACTTCGTTCAAATAACAAAATTTCTCTCTCTCTGGGGCTTTTTCTTTTCTTATTGCGTGTTAACGTGTTCCTTTATTATTATTTTTTTCGCCTCTATAACTTCTGAAGAACTCCTTTTCATCTAGGCACCGGTGTAAGTGTTACACTCCCATATTTTGATTATATTATTAGGCACGAAAATTTTACGATGTTAGAAGCGAAGATTTTACGAATTAGACATCGAACTGGGAACTGTCGGGAGCATCCATCAAACCTACATTGGGTCTCCATGACCGTTGGTAGGATGTTCCAGAAAGCGTCATTTTTTTAATATGTTTCATGCAATTACGAATGAATACTGTCGTTGTTTTTTTTCATTGTTTTTTTTTTTGGGGGGGGGGAATATTTTTAAGCTATGTGTATTCCTTGGTGTACACGACGTTGTTCAATAAAGCAAGATTGTTTGCCACACTGCGCCAAGACATCACGGAGGGTAAAGAGCGCCGTGTGGAGAAAGGACAGATATCATCGTGCGTTTCCCTCTGCGACAACGCACGCTCTCCACGAAACTCTTTACTTGCCTGCTTTGATCGCACAGGACCGCGATGTTCATAACAAATGAGGCCCTCTGCGTCAACCTTCAAAGCACGTTCGTCTCAGGAGCGAAGCGCCTAAGCGATCATAAGCAGTACCTATTATAACAGCGAGACGTGCTTAACGACGAGTTCGGACGTTATAAATGACTGCTAATGCTCCGGTGCCGAGATGTTTATGGCGAGACAAATACAGGCAAATTAAACTCGACACGCATAGTAGTTGTCTTTACATAAAACAGTTGTAAACATTTTATTCTAGCAAGTGTACAACGGTGTAAATTTTGTTTTTATCCTAGGTAATGTAAAACGGTGTCAATTCTTTTTTTTATCTATTTTCTTTTTCTTCCGCATATTTCTCATTAGGAGACTCAACAAAAGCCTGTAATTTATGCAGGTTCGTGACACGACCTATTCATCAACGTAACGAATGTTTTTAATGCACGCAATGAATGAAGGCATTGTTTAAGAACTTCACAACTTTTTACCATCTGTCCCTTAGCAAGCACGCATCATTTAGGAGTAAGTTGGAGACGCCTCGATTCATGACGCGCAAACATGGCGGAGAATTTGCTGATCGATTGCGATAATGCACTCTTGACATCACTTGTGGCGAAAGCCGCGGCGATGCAGCCTCAGTCATTAGCGGGTTTTAGTGGATCGCTCTCGGAGTCCATTAACTATGTACGATAATGACATGGTAATACAATGGAAACAATTAAGAATGCGTTCTCAATGGGTTCCAGCGAATCCGCTTCCTTCAATATGTCCCTTGTGACATGTGAATGTATCAGTACTCCTTGTTTACTTCACCGGTTTATATATATATATATATATATATATATATATATATATATATATATATATATATATATATATATATATATATTAGGTGAAGCAAATAAAAAAAAACTTCGTCTCGCGAAAGGTTTCTCAGAAAAATAATTAAAGAACAACGGCCAGATTCCCGAAACTTTCTTACGACAAAAACGTTCGCAAATTTTGTCTTACGACGAAGCTACGAACTTCTGAGTACTCTGGAAACAAAATGTTCGTAAAATTTTACGTAAGTCGCGGATTTCGTCGTAACTTACGCAACCCTTACGAACATTTTGCTTCGGGAATACTCAAAAGTTCGTAACTTTGTCGTAAGATAAATTTAGGAACTTTTTTTTGTCGAGAAAGTTTCGGAAATCTGGCCTTTGCATCATAGAAAAAGGTACACAAGTGCAATATGCCGGCGTATTTTTAATGCGAATGCGTTTATTTTAGAAAGGTCGAATCATCTGTGGGAAATTCGACAAATCAGCTGGCGAGCCAAGTGTATTTGAATAATGGAATCTGCTAGTAAGCATTATTCTTCCAGCGCGTTTAAAGGACATGTCTTTTATGTTTGCTAAAACTTAAAAGAACACGATTAATGCCCACTCGTCTACGTCATCGATATCATATACTCTGTTTGTTTTTTCTTCCCAATAGTTGTGTTTATGAGTGCTCGTATATTTATGTTGGTGTGGAGAACAAATTTCCTACAATCGATTTGACCACAACGGAGCCAATAGAGAGCTTAGGGAACCCTTTTGGCACGTCCGATACGGTATAGACCAACACGTGGCCCTGACGTCACGCAGCTGCGGTGGCGCTGTCGACGGCACTGCGCATGCGCAGAGGCTTCACTTGACGCGAATTCGGTTTCTGCGCACGTGCAGTGCCCACACCCGGTGTGGGCAAACGCGGGCTTGTTTGGAAACAGCGTGTGGGTCTATACCATGGGGCCTCTGGTACGAGGCTGCGCATGTGCAACCGCAGAAGACTCGCACGGGAGCAGTTCGTACCGGAAGGCCTATCGTGTATCTTATCGGACGTGCATTAGGCTCCTTGCACTGACGTCACATCGCATACTTTTGAACCCCATGTAAAAGGAGGAGAGGGAAGCTGCTTTTGTGAGAATTTTGAGTGACTGGGGATGTGCAACAACGGTTCCGAAAAACTCTTAAATGCCTTAGCTATCGCCGACTAACCAAACTACGCACGGCGTATGCGCCGCAATCCTGCGTATTTTTGTTTTCTGTGCTTGATTCTTGTTGTTGTTTTTGTTGTTCTTTTTTTGATAGCGTACTTATAGACAACGACCGCCTTGATGATTCACTTTTAGTGCTTCTCGATCGGCTCCAGTTGATAGAAGTGTCGTCTGCGCTCCGACTTAAGGTAATAGGGAAACAAAATTTTAACGCTTACTTATATTTTTGTTTTTTCATCTAAGCACGGCCTATCGAATACAAAGCCCTCAAAAACACAAGTCGTTGGTTCTAAAACGCGAGAAAATATATTTTAAGACGAATTGTACGACTCATAAATTTCACCGAGCAGATGCATCTTATACTTTGGATTGGGCTAATTGGTTCATTATGACCCGGAATACTTAAAAGAGCAAAAAAAAAAAAAACAACGTTGTCGGACTGATACCAATATCTGAAGCGTCGTCACGCATTGTTTGTGTTTCTACGATAGCTCTGATTACGAAGGGTTGGGGAGATAGGCAAGAGTGTCTACGGGTGTGTGCTGGTTCTACCGCTTCGATTAAGTCGGTTGAATTGAAAGCTAGCGCTGGTCCGTCTTCTATATGTGTCCTCGTGCGTGTTTTTTTTTTTTGCTTTAAAACTTTTTTAGATTTCTGAAGCTTTGTCGGATGGGTCCTCTCGTCATTGGACCCGTAAGTGCAGCGCTGCACCGCGGGAATGTGGCGTATACTATAATGCATCTTATGAGTTGCGTGCAGCAGAGCAAAAGCACAGGCGCGAGGGCCTGGCTTTCATATTTGCTTTCCTTTCACGAGCACTCGCGAAAGAGAGCACATCTGAAGAGCCACGTGCCCGCGCTAATGTCTTTGCCTTCGCTGAAAACAACTCCTGAGATAGTGTAGTGTATACTTAACCAGGCCTGTATTCACGAGCGCGAGGGATGGGCAAATAATGCTACTGTTGTCACTCTGGGCTGCGTTCACAAGTGGCAAACTTCGTAGAGACCGTTCCTCTGTTGACGAGATTAACAACCGAACTGCCCTCTCTTCGAAAAAAAAATACGCGTTTAATTTGTTGGGCGGATCAGATGTTCCCGATCATTTTGTGCGTTTACAGCGAGGCGCCGAGCTATTATTGTCAAACGTTTTTCGTCTTGTCAGGCGGGTGTTCAGATTTTGATGAAGCCCAAAGCTGAAGCTGGGGGAAAGGTATAGCCGCGGAGCTCGATGCCGATTGGCTGATGGGGGAGCTCACGTGACCAAAAAAACACGCGAAGAAAATAGAAAAAAAATCCGCTTAGCGCCAGTATCTTAATTCCAGGAACTGCTACCAAGTTTATGTGCCACGTGTTAAGTTATCTGATGAGTGCCGCGAGCTTATAGGTGCCGGGACCGGTAACGTTCCGGACCATTACCGGAACGTTTCGCGTGTAACGAAATTGTCCAGCAATTTGTTACAAACATTTTCGCGTCAGAGCTCGGCTGAGGCAGCAGCGTGATGTATCGACTATCGCGAGACGCCGGCGCGCCGGACCACCATCTTTCGAAAGACGGGAACAACCGAAGCTTTCTGTATCGCTCGTCCGTCATATCCCAAGCTTGAGCGGCATATGATTTTTGTAGCGAAGCTTTTTACTACGAAAGGAGCGTAAACGCGCTAAAATATTACGCGGACAAAACAACAGCATGTCGTGACCGAATAAACGCATGGCTTGACTGCGGTGTCGCTGCAAGGGAACCGGTGAAGACTGACTACTGTCGCCATCGTAGTAATTATCTTCATGTCGAGGTAGTGTCAGACGCTACCGCAGACAGCCTGCTGCGCGAGCACTCCGCGAACTCGTTGGTGGCGGTGGAGATGGCGCGGTCATGCGGTCGTTCAGCTCTACCCCTCTGGTACCTCGACAAGGCGAGGTTGCAACGCGTTTGACGCTAGAAAGTGGCAAAGCTCATAACCACGGGCTCATAACTGCTGTTCGCTAAGCTGTGCCAGACACGATGACGTCACGGGTGCGCCGGATCTCCCGAGACGCATCGCGCGCACTTCCATGACTGATTTCGAAGCGCTCGCCAAAGTCTGGCATTAAGAACGAAACATACAGCTATGCGGTTAAAATACAAGCGTGCGATGAACATTTACAGGTGCTATCGATACTACTGGGGTTACCTGTAAACGTTTTGCGTGTAATCTAGGTTTCGACTTAGTATTCCTTAAAGCCTCGGTCCCACTGCTCATATATCACACAAAAGACAGTCTGCAAAGTGGAGTCACCGCGATACCCGTGGTTCGAAGGCCGCGTGCCAAGTTTCTCCCTGAAGTCGTTGCCATGCGACATTCGAAGCACGAATCTCGTGGTGACGCGCGTTCGAATCTGTTTGCAGACTGTCTTTTATACAATGTATAAAGGCTGAACTCCATGGGACGAATATGCTGCGAATAACCGACGAATTTTGCCCGGCGGCTTTTGCTCTGCGCGTGGAATCAACACAGTGGCTGCTACGTCGCGCGCAAAGCGAGCGTGCCGTCGGGCGGCGTTCGCCAGTTATCCGTCACATAATTCGTCCCATGGAGTTCAGCCTTAAAGGAGCGGTGCAACGATATTCAATGGGAATGTTTTTCACTTTACACGAGCTTACTGGCACACCTGGGACTCAAGGATACTCAAACGCAACGCCACTGGCCAAGAAACTCCTTTGTTGCGGTGTAATTTCAAGGACAAAACCGATCATTTTCATTCAATCTCTCCTTTGCAAAATATGATGACGTAAAGTGGGGATCGCAGTACACCCATATGACGATATTTGAATGCTGATCATAGATTGGACCCGAGCATTGCGTGGGCACTCGATTTGGGCTCGTGATAATTACTAGCTCGAGAACCATTCGGGTAGTGGCCCGTGTCCAATCGCTGCAACGACGACAATAGCCGAGCCATAACAATGTCTGGAACTCAGCGCGTGTACTGTGCTTTGCCAACACCAGCGCGTGGCTATGATCAACATTGGCGGCATATAATCGGCTCCAGATCACGTGGCCGCTTGTTCTGGCTGCGAGTTGAGGGAGTGAACGCTGCTCGTTTTTCTTTAATTTTTTTCTGGGACTTCTATTGCGTGGGGTGAAAAACGAACGCGTGTTTCATAGGTCATTAACGTCAGGGATCCGTTTTAAGAGGTATTTGCGCAAAGTACAAAAATTGTTGCATCGCCCCTTTAAGCAATGTGACCCCGGTTTTAAGGTGACATGGGCCATAGAACTCCTTGATATGCATTCACTTTCGCCGATTTTATAAACCATGGGAGCCTTGGTTGTGCAATCATGGCTGCGTGGTGCACTATACCTGTTATACCGCCAGGGTGTCGAACCGGTCATTATTTCGGTTCGATTCGGGTTCGGGTTCAGTAGCATTGCATTTTGTTCCGGTTCGGTTCCGGTTTAGGCTAGTGTACATAATATCACTCCGGTTACCGGTTTTCGTAAGCGCGAACCGGTTCGAACCGGTTCCTAACTCGACCTTTGAATATTGACCGAGCACTTACTGCAGCCTTTTCTGAGCACGAGATACTTGCAATAGACCTATTGCAGTATTACCCAAGCATCAAGGAGAATGCAGGGATTGGTGTTCCACGCGCCGCACGTGCTGGCCTCAGCAGTAGTAAATTTTCTAAAGCAAATACCTAAAACAAATTGTATCTTGCACGCGCGTTCGTCAACGCTTTATTTTGGTTATTTACTTCGAATATTTTATACGGGAAGGCGTGCGCGTGTGGCGCGTGGAACACCAATCCCTGCAGTCTCCTTGATGCTTGGGTAATACAGCAAATGGTCTATTAGGTGCCTCATGTGCGCTTTGCTTGGGTGATGACATCTGGCCATTTTGTTTCCAATTCTTCTTTTTATTTTTTGTTCTGAAGCACGTGAAAGAGCTTGTCCCTGCACGCGCTCGTGGCGCTGACTGTGCTACGGCAACATTTTGTTTCCGGCGATTTCTTTGTATTTTCTCTGTGAGCGCGTGCTGTCGGCATCAGGTACTACAAAGGGTGGCATCACCCTAAACAGAAGGCCATTGAGGCACGCTACTTGCAATAGACCCATGTCATTACTACTTCCTCTTTCGGCAGATATGAAAACTCTGCACAGTGACGTGCGTAAAAGACACCATGAACGTGGCAAGGCTATTAATTGTATATTACTATTCTTAATTGAACTATATACAAGAGATCGGCTTTCCATTTTTATGGTGTTTTTGCACACGCGGCTGTGCAGTATTTCAAACTCCGCCAGAAGAGGGCCATTTTCGGGATGGGTCTATAGACCTTTCCAAAAAGAACTTGTGGCCGGTGCCATCTTTAGTGTTTCGGCGTATAGCGCGTGCTTTGCTCACTTTCCGAAGCGACAAACACGCACGTTCTGGGCTGTGAAGATCACACGCTGGGCTGTGATTTTGTAAACAGCAAAAAGGTCTCTAGCTAGATTGCTTGCCCTCCATATGTTTTGGTTTGTTTTGCTCTGCACACACGTGTTTGTTTATACATGCTACCTGTTTTCGGCACCCAGTAAGATGTCATAGCTATGCCCCAGACTGGCTGACAGGGAAACGAGAGGAAATAAATGTGCCGTAAAACACAGAAACAGGGACGTCGAGTCCGCAGTTGGTATAGTTTGTCGGATCCTGTTAAGCTGTGGTCGTGTATACATCGGCCAGACTCACCAATGTGTCAATGACCGGGCACGTGAGCACGTACGTAGAATGAAATGTGACTACATCTTGACAGCGCTTCGGGTTCCGGCGGAAAATCGCTGTTCTAAAGATCTCGTGGCGACGCTTTGTCTAGTCACTTTGACTTTTTATCGCAGACAACGCTCTATGCAAATGACCCGGTCTGAGGGATTCAGACCGGGCCATTTGTACCTGTCAGCCACCGAACAAAGTTCCGGTAATGCCACCACAGCGAACGACGTTTCTCGAATGCTCAGTTGAAGACGGTGAAAGAGGACTTCAAACAAAAGTGAGAAAATGGTTGAACAGGCGACATGCTGGCCTTGCTAGTCTTACAAACCTACAAAGAAAAAAATAAATAAACAACGACACATTTTGTTCTCAAAAATTGTTGCCTCCAACAATTTTCTTTTTAAAGTTTGTTCAAATAAATTAGAAGCTGTGTTTGAGATTTGTTGTTGTTTTGTCCGTCTTTTTTTATTTTTTTACCTTGTCTCCGGTTTACGATGGAACATTTTGAGCACGTTGAAGAAAAGATGGTTTTTCATTGAAATGCACCACGGGCGACCCGAAAAACTATACCGCCGATGCAGCGAGGTACTTGTCCCCCTTCCTTGAAAGTGTCGCTGCACTCAAGCGGAAGGTCACGTGGTGCGCTCTCGGTGCTCGATTGGCTAAATGGCTCATCTGCTGCAACTGCGGTCCATCTTGAGGTCAAACATTCGCTGACGCGTAGGCCTCCGTGCCTAGAGTGGCGCAATCCGCTCCTACACTTGGACATTTCGAGCGGTGCTTTGAAATCGCCACCGCCGCAACCGCGCCGCCAGGGTCAATCCAAGAAACAAAGGAAAGTTGAAGCTCTCCAGACGATGATGTATTTGTTATTACGTATGCAATAAAAACGAAATGTTAATAAATCTCACAGTATGTAGGATTAGTCTTGGCAACATAAGAAAAATATACGCCTGCAACTTTTCTCATTTAGACCAATTACTGACACAATTGGCCCTGAACCGTTTTCGTTGAACCGGTAACCGCCACATCAAATTATGGTTTCGTTCCGGTTCGGGTTCAATATGAAGCGTTCGATTTCGGTTTCGGTTTTGTTCCGGTTCGGTCAAAAATAGCGGTTTTGATCCGGTTTTCGGTTCGGGTTCGGGTTCGGTTCGAGACCCTGCATACCGCAGTGATCAAATAGCATCTGTAAGTTACATTATCTTTTCAAAGGGAACTGACTATATTCGGTAGCTTAGCCATCTATGCAATAATATTGAAGTTGTTGGCAGCCGATTGTCGATTGTATTACCACATCGCTGCTTGTATTACCTGTAGCGAAAATTCGCGATGCTTGCGCCCGCAGTAACTATTCCTGGATTCGATTCCCACCCCCGTCCATTTCGATTGAGATAACCATCTGCATCAGCGAATCCGAGCTACTCTTGCTGTTCTACACTCTCCCGTAGATTCTCGCCCTCGCAAGCGCTTGTGGCTCGGTAAAGGAGCCTCTGCAGCACCTCTCTATTCTAGACCTAGAAGTGCAAGTTTGGCCTGTCGCCAGCATATAGATTACACCCCGCTTTGTAGGCTTAAAACGCGAGACCGATCCTGGCCCCGCAATCGTCTCACCTCGCTTTCTACATCACCGTACAACGGGGGTTCCAATGTTGTATAACATTGAACGCCGTTACTTTCTTACGTAGAAAGCAGACGGAAATGTTTACTCTGGCGTGCTGTTTTCTCTCGATTCGCCCGAGTTCCGATAATAATAACATTGTTGTGTGTTTATACAGCCGGATGTTGCTCATCCTCAATGGGCTGTAAATGTGTGTCTCAGCTGTAGATGTGTCTCAGCTCCATGATGCGAATTTTAACCAGTGCAGTACAACAGCTAGCCGGGGATAATTTACGTGAACTACGTAGTAGTGACACGCGACCGCACGCCGGTACGATGCTTATCCATATCGAAACGGGCAGGCGTAGGCTTTGAACACAGGATCCCTGGGTTCTGCTCTACGGGCTTTTGTTCCACGTGCTCTGAACTGGTGTGTTCTAGTCCACCCGTCCACCGATCCCACGAGCTTTGATATTGGCGATACATTTAGTGGTCTGTGCGAAGCAATATGGTGTATTCACTGGCGGCCATATCCGTGTGCGCTAATGCTGAGCACGTGCTGATGGCTAGCTTCCACAGTTATTTTGCAACGTGCACCCCGCACCATCAAGATTGCCGGTCTTGATAGCCTATCAATGTGAGCTCGTTCGGAGCATGCGCTCTAAACAGTGACCTCAAATATGGCGGCCAGTGAATACCCCCTATAGGGAGTTTTCGTAGACCGCGTTTCCCCCTCCGATAAGCCCTCCGGAACGAAGAAGCCGCTACTGCGCCTGCGCGCAGATGGCCTTGACTGTAGAGTTCTAGATAACGTAACGGGTTGCGGAGAGCGTTGCGGGACGGTGACAACATCTACGAAAACTTCTTAGTGACTTGAGTCTCGATACAAATTCTCCACATCGAGGGGCTCGCCGGCCGTTTGGGTGCCAATTGATTGATTGGATGCGAGTCCGAAATAAATGCTAACTTTTGTATCGAAGTCCTACCAGGCATTTCGTTAACGCCTATACTCCGTTATACCTTACGATGAAAGGCAGAGAACGCTACCAGTCAATTCAGTGCTGCACACATGCGTGCTTACGCGCCCTGCACGTCAGTGTGCCTGCCCCTCCCTCCCTCCCTTTCTCCCCCCCCCCCGCCCTTGCTTCTCCCCATTCCGGAGGCCGATATTTAAATGTGATTGGGTTCGATCACTCATGGCGTTTCCTTAACCTTTGCGTCATCTAGAGCCACTAAATAAGCTACGTTTATATATCGGCTCTCTGTTTCCCTATATTGCTGTGGGCGCCGCCATATTTGTGCTTGTGCAGAGCAGACGCACCTCTGCCGATCGTAATTATTCAAAAGTGCGACTTCCTCAGCATTAGATTCGGTGTTAGGAAGGTCATGTATTATTGCTTTGCATTGTCGCGAAATGTTCAAACATTTGTGGAAGACGGAAAAGCGTTTCCTGTGATTTCAGATAAAGCTTCAGATAACTTGAAACCGATACTTTACATAAACATGAGGAAGATACACAAAAAGGGGGACGGACAACGAAGTGGAAGTCTTCGTTGTCCGTCCCCCTTTTTGTGTATCTTCCTCATGTTTATGTACCGTTACCAACACGCTCGTTTTGTACTCGATACTTTAAGGCACAGGATATGTAAGTGTCGCTACTTTGAAGCGTAGCTTATTAAGTGGCACTGGTGGCACCTTGTGCCACTAAGTAAGCTGCGCTTCAGAGTAACGAGTAATATTACACGAGCTTTCTAACACCGAATCTAACGCTGAGGAAGTCGCACTTTCGAATCATGACTATCGGCAATTGCGTCTACTCTGCACAAGCATCAAAATGGCGGCGCACACAACAGTGTCGGGGTACGGAGCGCCGATACCCTAAGCGCAGCTCATTTAGTGGCTCTAGTGTCATCCACTTGGGCGCGTATCGTCAGCTCCTTCCTTCATCAGCCACATCGCCCTGTTACAGATGTCAGACGCTCCGATGATGAGGAGATCGAAGTTGCCCGACCGAATTTCGGCAAGGCCTTCCGACGGAAAAAAGAAGACATCAAACCTAACCAGGATTTCCAGAAGTAAGCAGCAGTACTTCCGGGAAGATTGATGATCCGCGCCCTCATCCATCGCCTTGTCACCAACCGAGTGCTGCCCTAATTCTTTGCGAGATTAATGGGTTCCAATTGTGCGAGGTTCCTTTTCGCGTGGCTCTTGGCTCATGTGCTAACGTCCCGTTGTCTCTGGCTGTCAGGAAAAGGAAGTTTGATGGGAACCGGCAAGGCAGGGTTACCAGCTGTCCAAACAGACACGCTTAAGGTACACAAAGAGCATGGCGGCAGCATATGACGTTTTGAGTATGTTTCGAAGGTGCTAAAGCCGACGTTAAACGCCTGATATCTGATGAGTTGAGTTGTGGTGCGTAGGCAGTTTTCGTGGAAAAGTGCGCACTCCCAAAACCTTGGACGCTAAAAAGCGTTCGAAAAGTACCGGATTCGGCTGCAAACGTTATATATAGGTCGCCTAAAATTTTGTGCCCGTTTAGCACGCCACGTTTATTCTGTTTGTTCGGAAAACACTCTAAATGGCTTCTGAGAAGTTTCTGGGTCACCGAAGTTCACGGAAGGTTTAAGGACTTTCGGCTCAGTCGATAGTCGTCGTTCCTGATTAGTGTCGGCGAACAGAGTTGATTTGTCGCCTGCTGGTGACGGATGATTGCAAACGGCGCTAAAGTACGCCGATATATTGACCGTCCGGTGCCGGGGAAGCCATTAGCAGGCCTCATCATTAACACCTGTCGTGCGCGTGCACTGGCGTCCGTAGCCTTCTGGCGAAGCAAAGTGTCCAATCTAATGCTTCCAGCGGGCACAAGTGGCACTCTCTTTAAATGAACACATTCCCCTTTGCCGGTTATTTATTGAGTGGAAGAGAGGGCGATGAATTTCTGAGAGTGGCGGTTACTCTGACCGGTCGGATATTTGGCGCAAGTACAGCTTGTGCTATTGGTAATAATAACGTTGCGCAATGAAAAACACTTTGTTTTTATGGGTGGAGCGAAGGTTTACGCAGGCTGAACAGTGCGTTATGTGTAAACGTCGCCCTCACCCATACTCGCACTTCACAGGCGAATGTGCCGGGCAGGGATTATAAAACCCCAAGCTCGCTCTTGGTAACTTCTGCTACGCTCGCACTAAAGCCGGGGTTACACTGCTGATACATCGTACAAAAGACAGTCTGCAAACATATTTTAACGCAAGTCACCACGAGATCCATGCTTCGAATGCCGCCTCTCAATGAGTTCAAGAAGCGAAACTTGGCATGCAGCAATCGAACCACGGTTATCGCGGTAACTCGTTTTGGAGGACTGTCTTTTGTATGATGTATGAGCACTGTGACTCCGCCTTTAGAATTATACAAAGTATAGACCTTTCAAAAAAAAATTAAGGCTCCAATTCACGCTGTGAAGGTGGTTCGACAGCGAATCTGTGGTATCACCTGCAACGATTGCCCAGTGCACTATAGACCCTTTTTATGGCAAACGCCACCAGGTGTTGCTCCAGTATTTGACGTCTAAGAGAACTTCCGGTTTATTAAAAGAATGAACAAAGACCACCCTAACACCGCCGCTTGAAATGTAGATGAAACGTTTAACCACCAATTCTCCAGGTGGACGCCAAAAGAACGAAGGAGTGCGAGATTTGTTAAAATGTTTCGAGTATTCTTGTAAACCAACTTGGCTTCTCCAGGATGTAATACTGTACAACCGAAGGCGCTCGTTAAATCTCCAAATTTGTTGTCCATATATATCATTTGTGCTTTCTAGCGCTGGTGACATGAGCAAGCTCAATAGGCTTGCAATGACGGTGCGACCGGAAGTCGCTTGAGACGCAAGTGGCAGTTCACGTTTGTAAACAACAAAAGGGTCTCAGAAGACAAGTAAATGAACTGTATCAAAACTTTTTTAGATATGAAAGACGTCATACGCTGCCGTTGCCGCGGCAGCTTATGAAACCACAACCTTTACCGAGAAACGCATGCGGGGAGCGCTACCGGCTTCGCACTGTTCGAGCGCGCCTTATAATTTAACATGTGGTTTTGACACTCGTTTTGTGGTTTTCTTATTCAAACAAGTGTCAAAACCACATGGTAAGACGCTTCACATTTATGTCCGAGCGCCACCGTTGCTACGGTCGGACGGAACCAAACAAGCAGTGCCAAAAGTGCACTGTCACGGCACTCGATGTCTTTGTGCGGTGGCTCTCACACTCGCTAAACTAATCAGGCGCAGAATGAGTGCGCAGGATGGCGGCGCTTTCAGCGCGCGTGCTTGGTTTAGCCTATGATGTCAAACGCACTACAAGGCGATGATCGCCGTGCACCTATGGCGCTGCTTCATTAGCGGTTCCGTTAATTACGGGCCGGCTTTAAAAAAGAGTGCTGCCGTGTTTTTTTCTTATGTTTCATCACGTCCCCAGAGCCCTATATACTGAGAGAATCTGCCATAATGCCGACAGTCTAGCAACCACGACCAGAGATATCTGGCAACAAAACGTTTCCCCGCCATATTGTGTTATCAATTCATGACCGACTCTGGATTAGCCACTCCATGTCTGTACTGACGTGTCATCGCACCAAAAGTGTCTCTCCTCGTACATGCCTATGGCTCTTGGCACGCAATCAAGGAACCCTTTCTGTAAGTCAGCCATCCCACCCTGTGCGAAGCCAAACCAGACGCTCGAATGGCGGCACTACACAGCTTCCCCACACCAAAAAATGCGAACGTCTTCGAGGAAATAGAACAGCATAGAGCCCTTTTACGTCACCTTCGATTCACGAAATCGAGGGTGCTTGATTTAGCCGGGCATGATCTCCTATAGCGTCCATTAGAGCGGAAATATTGAAGCTTTCGGGACTGCCACAATGTGACTCTGACTTTTGAAGAGGGCCTATTGCTCAGGTTTGCTTGTCTGCAACGATCTCCAAAACCCACCGTCTTTCATTTTCCTTTTTTTTATTTTGAAAATTACTTTTCCACATTTCCATCAACGCCACAAGTCAACATCGCGGAAAGCGTTTGCTATGCAGGAACTGCGAACCCGTGCTCAAAATTACCCGACTTTTATGGGTTGATAAATCCTCTTTTGTTTGCAAACAAATAAAAATAAAACTTTGTTGTAAGTTTTGTTATTGCAGATCGATAAAAAGTTAGCAGACTTTGAATGCAGCGATCAATTACACGCGTAACAAAAGACCGATCAACGAAAAATGTTTTCTTAACGCTACTGGTAACCACGAAATTAAGTCGGCTCGCTCGCATTTGGGTGGCGAAACGAAAACCAATCGATATCTTCCAGGTCGGCTGGTTCTAGCTTGATTTAGCGGGTCACAGGCTCCACCCATCCGCCGAACTCTCAGCACTCCAAGCCCTTTTTTTCTACCGCCTCTTCCTTTTTTTTTTTCTTGTTTAATTACGAAACAGATGCACACGGCAGGATGAGGAAGTGCAGGTTTGAGGCGAAAGGGAAAAGAGCGTCGAGTGGTATGACAGTGACACATAACGTGTTGACATGCGAAGAATACGAATACGTGCAAGTGTTTGGCAGCTTGTGCCAAACACAATCCACACAGTACACAATCCGACTTAGCTTCCGTTAAAAACGCAATTCTGGAATACTGGCGTGATCAAAACTGAGATGTGCGACCGCAAGAGACGCGAACTTTGCGTAATTCCCCGGTTGGAGCACTAGATTTCGTTGGGCTTCCTTTGAGAAATGCTACGCGCAACAACGTTTGCACCATCGAGGCACAGAATGCGTACCAAGCGTGTGTGCGTAACCTTACAGCGAAGCAACATACAATGCATTCTGCGTTTTTTTTCCTGCCTTCGCAACGATAGTGCGGGAAAGGGGCAATTGCTCTAGCTTTTGCGGCATCGAATAGTACGGATTTTATTTTTAATCTTGCGTACTTTATGCGCGTTTTCAAGTTCAATGTATTATATTTGCGTAGCTCTATAGATTTGTGTGAATGATGCGAGTTTTCACAAGTTCTAACGACGAGACTGATTAATAGTGGGGTTCAGCGAAAGGTTAGTATAATAGGTGTTAATTTCCTTGTTGGACATGCTTGTGGCTTGGAGTCACGCCCAGGGAAGTGGACGTTGTTTCTTGCGTTGATTGTTATTTTTTTCCCAAGAAGATTGGTAACCTTCGGGGAGGGTGGACGATTGAATAAATGTGACGATGTGAAGCAAAATCAAGAGATGCGTCTTGAGGCAGTGTGTGCGCATGACCGTTTTTGTTGTGTTTTTGTTCCCAGACTCGTTTTTGTTTAATTATGGAAACGTCCTTTTTTATTTATTTGAAGTAATTAATGATATCATTCTTAGACGCTAGTTTCATTGTGGTGTCAATATTGTAATAATGTGTTGCTGTGCCACAGCAGAAATCACGTTTATGTCTGTAGCTGGAGAAAAAGCACGTGGCGAGATGTGTAATATAGTTGGAGTTGTGTCGTTTAAAGCTTTTTGGTCACTTGAGAAAACAATTTAAAAAACAGCTACTTTGTCTCATAAGATTAAACACTGACCATTATGAAATCATGTCTAAGTCAAGCACACACGTGAAAAAAGTATAATGCCATCAATCCTTAATCTTTAATTTAAAAAATAGCTTAATTAATAAACTTACCACATCTATTATGGAAGGCGGTGACACGTACGCGACTTTTATTGATTTCATGACATAAAGTAAAATCTTAAAACCAGCAAGTATAATTTGGTAGAAATCTGCAAGTTTGCGAAACATGGTTTAATGAAGGTCCCGGAGAGTCTTTCAGTTCATTGTATATAAACAGCCAAAGTCTTAGTCATTAGTCAATGCGGTTATGCAAGCATTCTAGTTCCGGGAAACCAAATCCCTCTTTCTAACTGGACCGATGAATTGACTTGGACATTCATTAAGGTCCATTTGATTTATAAGCTCTCCAAATCGGCTGGTGGAACAGCGGAATGTATCCGCATTAATCTAACAAATACGGCGATTACAAAAAAAGGAGCAGCAGTGCAGAATGAACTTTATGGCAATCCGAGAGATCCTCCGCAGTCAGCTTTATGTAAAAGCTAGGGAAGTTTGCTAACAAGGGGCATTTCACATGCCCGCGATAAATGCACAATGTTTGTTCGCCTAATTGGACGCCACCCAGACCTGAAACATCGCCTGATATTCTCTGTTGACCCAACTGTTCAAACGGGAGGCTGCGTGAGGCAGAGTTAATATACTTTAAAAATGTCAACGTAGCATCCAATGTTACGTGACTATAAGCATCTGTTTGTAGTTCAGAGTTGATGGAAGGTAGTATTTGCCTTACACTATACATCTATACTGCGTAAACAATTGGGAACCAGAACCTAACCAATACCGCCTAGAAGCCAAGGTCTGTGTCTAACCTCTAGACGTTATCACTAGCGCATTCACGAGTAATTGTCGTCGCCAGTGCCTCATGCAGTGTTTCACACTGACGCTGCAACCCTAGCGCGCGGCGACACGAAGTTGCAGGCGTCTGACGCTTTGCGGCTTAAGGTGTGATTCACACTGTTGCGTCGAGTCCGACCGACCGCGAAGGTTGCCATGGCAACAGCTGCGTCGGCAAGAGCTGCATTGGAGCCGTCGCAGCTGTTGCCATAGCAACCCTCGCACTCGGTCGGACTCGACGCAAGTGTGTGAACCAGCCTTTGCTCTCGTCGAACTTCGGGGTGTTTGCCACTTTGGGCGGGTCGGAGGTCCACTAACGATGACGTCACGCGCATGCCTTGTCTTCTAGGTGGTGTCGATCTAACGAGCTCTTGGAGCCTGCTTCCGAGATCGAACGTGCTTTTTCTAAGCGTCTCATATTCATTTTTAATACGCGGAACGTTCTGCAAGTTCTCATTCATAGAGGCACCCTGGCTTAAACCCCACTTCCGTACTCTGGGGTGAGACAATGCGCGAGGGCGCTCTGCGGTGGCAGAGATTCGCACATGACTTACTGTAGTCCCTTCGTTCTGGTCAAGACGGCCCGACATCCCTCTTTGTATACAACAGCACGGTTATGTCTTAATTACGAATCCAGCGCGCTTTAGTGCGTACCGAGGTTTATCGTTAATTTTATTTCTCTGAGTGATTATTGTGCTAAAAAAAACTATCCTTGTTGGCAGGTGTCGTGAACCACACGCTACCTCGCTTGTTTGTGGAATAGTTTTGTTGCGTTTGAGCCCCCTTCAGTCAAGACACCGTGAAATTAGGTTGTTTTATTTATCTTATTTTCAAACTTTCGTACCGACGCCTGCACGCTAGTCCCAGCGTTCGATGAGCATTATTAAGTCGCGGATGGTACGTTAAGTCGTTGCCTTATCATATGATTGTAAATCTCAGAAAGTGAAGCTCTAGGGCAGATATCTGCGTAGCTATACTAAATACAGAAGATTCATACCACGTAATTCAGTGACGCTGACAGTGCAAACAGAGTTAAGCTCAAAATTAGACTAATTGAAAGGAGCTTTCTCGAATGCGGCATGTCTTTTGGACACACCTGACCGAAATTTGGCAACCGATCTTAAACGAAATGATGTCGTTCCTTACCTTGGAGGTACGGGATGAGCCGGCACATGATCTCGCCGAATACGAAGTTCCTCAGCAGGCTCCCGACGAGCGTGAACGGCATACAGAGAACTCCCAGCAGGAGATCACTAACAGCCAGATTCACCAGGAACACGTTCGTCACTGTGCGCATCCTCTTGTTTTGCACCAGAGTCACTAGCACCAGCACGTTGCCGACAACGGCGAACACGAAGATGATGGAGTACAGGGTGATTCGCAGGATGACGTCTTCTGGCTCCGAGGTATGTCATGGCCCCGGAGTCTTCGAGGGTGATGTTGGACGCGGTGAGGACCTCAACAATGTCCGGCGTCGGCGTGACGTTGGGCAGGAGGTTGACGTCATCGAAGACCCAGGACGTTGTGGATGGTGGGCTCGAGGCTTGTGGACGGGAATATTGCTGATGACCTTGCGTATCATTTTGGGTGTATCTAACGATCTGAAGTCGGTACTAAAGTTGAACTTTTTACATTAAAATTGGAACAAGGACAGTTAGGACCGATTGTAGGTGATGGTAGTCAAGGGGCAATGAGCGTACTTCTTAGCAAATGGAGTCCTTGACTCGTCGGTAACTGAGCTGGAACGCTTTGGTATGGGAACGCAGATGTTTTGATTTTACTACTTAATCTTCGTGGAACAGGGGGCTATGACCCTCAAATTTTCGAAGCCCCAAAGGAAATGGCGAGACAGTATTTTGTGTGTGTGTGTGTGAAGCCGTTGTAAGGTTTTTGAGAGGAAGTTTGGTGAAGCCTTAGAACATTTTGTAGCAGTAATTTCGATCCATGACAGGCTGAAAAATCCGACAGTTCCGCCCAGCGGCAATTATAGTAAGTTCGGCCTTGACTAATTGTAAAAAGTTTATTCCGACGTACTTTATATAAAACCTGGCGTTTTTATCTTGATTTAGTTGTTCTTCCCGTAAACGTAAAACGAAATATATTATTTAGCCGAATGGTAACCAAAATTTCGATTTAATTTTAAGCATTGTTCAGGGGACTGAAGGCTGAAGGGTCGCATCCACAGGGAAACATTCGAGGCCTTGACCTTGTCATTTCTGCAACGAAAATAGAAAGAACGTAGAGACATTAGCCTAACAATAGGTACAATATTTTTAATTACTTATAACGAAAATTTACTTGAATTTTATATGTGAAAGTTTCGAGCAGCACATTCAGGCCATGGGGGAAAAAAAGTTACGCTCACATAAGCACATTCTGTTGTTTATTTTAGTGGGCGGCGGAAGATATATTGTGTACATCTGCGTCTCGAGGACATTGCGACACAACTTCAATCATGGTCAAAACCCTTAGCAAAAAGCGGTCTCAACACTTCCAGTGCGCATCCACTTTTCCACCTCCCCTCCCCCAATCATCATACACAACGCTTAAATTTAATTTAAATTCTTTATTTGACATTCCTTGTCGGACAAAAAATGCCAGGGCAGGAACAAAAAGCTACAATACAGTAGCTTGACGGGGTTCCTGCCCCTACCTTGGCATAAGAAACAACCAAACCGACAGTTTAAAATTGACAAGACATATACATAGAAATTCAAACCATGAAAAATATACATGTAATCAATTTACATCAAATATATACTAATACTGACATCGTGCACATTAAAACATGTATTCCGACAGTTCATACTATACAGGAAAAATATAAAGCAAATACAACAAAATTTTTGCACAATTATTCACTGTGTGAAAAAAGTGTTCTTTCAATGTTTTTTTACAAATGGTGTGTATATCAGGTTCCTTTTCTCTAAATAGTTTAAACAACTAGGCATGCGGTGTTGCAGCCTGTCTAACCCATGATTAGTACGGGAAAAGGTTACCAGCTAGGAATCCTTTTTCTAATATTATACGATGCATCATGAGGCCTTTTAAGGTTACACAACTTGATAAAAGTGGAATTGTTATTTTTAATGCTAAGTTTATATTTCATTATTAGATTAAAATTGTATAAGTGCTGGAAGGGAAGCACATTGAGTGAAGCAAATAATTCTTTTGTGTGGGCATCGTATGGGGCATTTACTATATGACGAATAGCTTTTTTTTTGTAATAAATGCAACTTAGTTTTGTTAGCTTGCGACGTCACTCCCCAGACAAGGTTGCAGTAGTTTATATGGGATGCAAAAGAGAGTTGTAGAGCATTAGCTTGACTTTAGTTGGATTTCGTAAAGTGTAGTTATGACGTTTGTGGTGTTTTGCACTTTTTGGTTAGGTATTCTCTAAAAAAACATTAAGAAACAACTAATGAGGTTTTTGTTTAAATGATTTTATAAAAATATAAAAAGAAAATTTAATTGACAATATTTTTATATTACTTTATAAAAAAAGTATAATTATTAATTTTTTATTATTTTCTTAAAATATGGAGGAAATCTTTTCTTATATAATTTGGAAAAAAAGTTGTGAAAAATAACACCTCACATTTTTTGAAAATATTGAAAGGGAAAAGACATTTTCTACAGATTCTTCTGTGCTGACATATATGTGAAAGTTCTAAAAATGTTCGTAAGTTTCTTTGTACTTCTTTTTCTTTTAATCTGGGATTCTTTTTTTTTTAAAATCAGAGAACCGAGGCAAATTAAGAAAGACCTTTTTCATTTCCTTTCCTGTTTCTATTTAGTAAAACATTCTGATAACACAACACTCCGAACATACGTTGAAAAATGGCTTCAACTCGACATCTGTCAATAGGAAAATTCTTATTTTTATGGCAGTGGATAGCGTTACGTCCGACGTAACAAAAATAAAATTAAAGTTACGTCCGACGCAACATAAATGTTCGCTGTGCCTAGCGTTACGTCCGGACGGACCGCTGAAACGCGTTAACCTAACCTCCCTCCCCCTCTCTTTCTCGCCCGTAAACACTGAAAAGCGAAAACATTTGTTCCATGAGCTGTTTTTGTGGGTGTTGTTTTAGCGACTGCGCCGAATTATTATTAGTTGTACCAATGCCTTTTAGTAAGAGATAGAGTCCACAAACGTCGAAACGCTGTTTTCCCCTTGACAGACTCCCGAGAAGGAGATCGGACACTTGGAACCTTAATAAGTGCTGAGGTGGTCACCGGTCAGATGATTACCTTCAATATGCAGGCAAAATAAGGCTCTGGAGCAGTTAACAGGACTGTGATTCTGGTGTTGAATGCTTTAGGGTGTTTGTGTTCGTGTGTGTTTGTGGGATGCGTATATGTATAATACCACAGGAACACTATTTCCTAACAAAATCTAAAATATAAAAAAATTGGAGCGTCTTCTTTTAGTTATTCTGCGGTTCTGTCAAAAATAATTCAATACAATTTATGTTAGAAGGAATTCTAAAAAATGCAAGTGGCCAATTTTAACTAGGAGTTAAGTTGCCAAAATAAACTCTGGGAAATCTAAAAAAAAGTATTAAAAAAGTATCATAACGATTTCAGAAAAATTTTCAACAGATGTTCAAAATAATTTAACAACACATTTCTGTAAGGGAGAAGCCAAACATAGCGTACTGCGCGATCATGATTTACCACAGCATAAAACCATAACTTCAAAACTGTTTGAAGATAGGAAACATAGAATGCTGAGCGAGGTAAAGGAAAACAAGCTGGCTTGGGACACTTTTGGATCTCCTCCGACGAGAGTATGTGAGCCGGACTCGCAGAATTTGTTTCCCGAATCTACTAACATAACTAGTATATCAAATATGGCACTGTCCACCCACGAGTCGTCACTCCTCTCGTGGGGAATCCAACTTCTGCTCCACAACAGGCCGATACGGCGAATGTTCTTTTGCTCCAAGACCTAGAAAATGTTGCCTGTAACCTTCGACTTCGGGAGTTATTTTTGGATAGGACCCGTTAAGGCGCGTCTACTCTCCCATCCACATCGAATGGTTGAAGTTCCAAAACCGGCAGAGACAAGCATTTAGACATTTCTTAATAATACTTTTCTGAACGACATCGTAGCGGCTTTTAGAAAGCAGCAGCCCATTCACTACAACCTTCCCGCTCCAGAACGGAGAACACACAAGGACACTTTGCGATAGAGACGACATCGTGATTAAACCTGCCGACAAAGGGGCGCTATGGTAATTCTTAACACCAGCGATTACGTACAAGAAGGCTATAACTTAACGATGCAAATTGCTACTGTAATCTCAAAAACGATTTAACCAGGCAATATGCAAACGTTATACGGGGGCAGTTGGGCCAACTAGAAGAACAGCGTAAAATTACCGAAAATACCTCAAAGGGATTGACTGCTAAAAACACTGGGCCAGGTCAATTTTACATGCTACCAAAGTTAATAAAGAAGGCAACCTAGGCCGTTCCATTGTATCGGAATCAGGAACCTTCACCAAACTTATATCTAGCTTCACTAATAACATCATTAGGAACATCCCACCCAGCTTTCCCATAGTATATCCACGACACAAACCATTTCCTTAGAGAAATTTCTAAAACTTAAAATTCCTAGAGATGCTTTTCTTGTTGCGATGGACGTGTCGTCGAGATTTCCTGCTTTGGCGCTCAAAGTGAATGCTGGCAGTATAGACGCGACATAAATAAATAAATATACAAACATCCCTCACAACGATTTCATATAGACCTTCATGAATGCATACGACGCTCACAGGAGTGATGATTTACCAAATAGCTATGTCGTGGATCCCCTCTCGCGTCTTGTGCTTGAGTTAAACTGCTTCGAATTCGATGGGAGTTTCGTTCTTCAAACTAGCTGTACTTTAATGGGAACGAAGATGGCACATAACTACGCTAATATAATTTTGGGAACTTTACAATCCGACTTTTTGTCATTCTGTTCACTCAAACCACCCTTCCATAAAAGGTATATTGACGATATAGTTCTTATCTGGTCGCATTCAGAAGAAGAGCTTCTCGAGTTAATTAGAGCTTTTAACTTAGCGCACCCCTCCATTTGTTTTACACATAGTTTTTCAATATTTGAGATTACCTTTCTGGACACAAGAGTGCTGATTAATGACTCCAAATTGGCCAGTTAACTGTACCGAAGAGCGACAGATCGTCAGAAATATTTGCACTACGACACCTGCCACCACGGCCCTGCAAAAATAGCATACCTTACAGCCAGGCTCATACGTTTAAACGTACATATTCAAACAACGACGATTTTGAAACACGCATCGATCAATTAGGGTATGTCCTGAAAAAACCGAAGTATCCGGAAAGATCATAGACGATGCGATCAATAAGGCACGGGCCTTTGATCGTATCCTCTTGCCAAGTGAGCGGAGCCCTTAGACAGAGGAGCGTTGGGTGAACCTCGTTCTAACTGCACTGTTAACCAATAAGTCTCCGAACGTCGCACCGATATTAAGAAAACAACTAAAAGTTTACAGCAAAGTGAATGACTCGCAATAATTATTCCTTCCGTTCCCCGAGTGGTTTGCAAACGCTCAAGCAATCTTAGGGACGCCATAGGTAGGTCTAAGTCAAGTTACACTGGAAGCACTGGCAGTCGCCCCCGCGGAAGAGCAAATTGCGAGGTGTGTCAACTAGTGACACCTAAAACCACGGTAGAAAGTACGAATTCCAGTTTCAACCACATAATCAAACGGAAACTTAAACTGCGGCAACAGTAATGTAATATACCTCCTGACATGCGGCACCTGCGGTAACCAGTACGTGGTCCAGACCAGCACACCTTTTCGATCGAGATTAAACAATCACAAAGCACGAGTAAAATCATTTCCCAAACTCATCCTTTCAAAACATATGGCTTTACCCAAACACACATTTGACATTTACCCAAACACACATTTGATAAACTGGACGTTACATTTTTACAATCTAACTTCAAAAGCAACCGTGATGGCGAGCAGAGAGAATCCCATCTCATTTGCAAATTTGATTCCATCAGGGCAGGGATTAATGAAGATCCCGGTATAATGTTCTCTATGCATGCAGTAATGACCCTCGATCCACCTCTAACGGAGCGAATGTAGCTAATTCGATTCTATCAGTTAACCCCTCGCCATTTCCCGTGTACCTTTCCGTAATTACCCTTCAAAGGCTTAGTGTCGACGGCCCAACGGGCATCTATCTACCTTCGACAGGCATTTGCCACCGGCGGGCTTGGTTTCTCTTTTTTGAATGTTCTGGGACTGGTGTTTACTTCCCTCACTGTGTACACTCCCCTCCCCCGCCCCCCCCCCAACACACACACACAGGCACACACTTCCCCTCTTAGCTCTCTTTTTTTGTCTTCTTTTTCTTTTTGTAAAGGGAGATGTATTTTTGAGCGTTGGCCGAGCGTAAAGGCCTGTTCACACTCTTGCGACCGAGTACGACCGAGAGAGAGCCAGACCGGTTCTTAGCATCTTCGATGCTCTACAGGACCGGAGCTGAGTCCTAAGAGATCGCAAGAGGCTTAAAACCGGTCTGGTCTCTCTCGGTCGTACTCGGCCGCTAGAGTGTGAACCGGCCTTAATGGGCTTTCGTTGACTATACTCCGTCTCACGGAAACCGTGCAGGGACCTTAAACTAGTCAAACACAAAGTTGGAGCCGAAAGTTCGCGGAGCGGGCCGATTGGACGTCGGCGACGAAAGCACGAAGTCATCGTCGTGATTGTCCACTTTGTGCGTTCCGTCAACTTGGGCCCCAACTTTGTGTTTGACGAGTTTAGGGCCCCAGTACAGCCAAGACTACAGGGAGAGGGCGTATGCCAACCTCTTTAGAGAGGAGATAAAGGAGGAACGGGAGAGAAGAGCTGGAGATTCTCCCGTTCCTCCTTTCTCTCCTCTTGAACAGGTCGGGATACACTCTCTCCAATGTACTTTGGCTGTACTGCACGGTTTTAGTGAGACGGAGTTTAGCATTATTATGGACTTAGGCAGTGTGACACGTGACGTGACACGGGGTGTGACCCAAGCGTGTGAAGCGGAAAGCAACTCTGTAACCAATTTTTGCAACCATATCTTGAAGTGCCTCACTAGGGTTGAAATGTCCACTCACTAAACTGTTTAAAACATATATTCATATATTTATACGTGGGGTCACGTGACGGCTAACAGTCGGAACCTGGGGTTTGGAGATGGCCCCAGGTTCCGACTGTTAGCAGTGTCCAGTATTGTTTCTTTGGACTGATTGAGTTGCTAGAGGAAACGCATCTTTCAAGGTCAAACCCGTGTTTTGTGTTAAGTAGTGATTCACCGACGTTCGCCGGGTGGCGGTGGTTGTGCTAGATTGTGGCCCTTTGTGTGAGTGTTTCAGAGACGAGGTCAAGGGAGATAAGAGAAGGTGTACCGAAATGTCATTGTCCGCTTGTCAATTTGATTCCTTTTTTTTTTTTTTTGTGAGACGGCGTTGGAATTGTGGTATAAAAGGCGTGTACGAAATAAACTTTGCAGCTGAGTTTGAGACGTTGCCTCCTCTTTTTCTACCTTCTGTTGTGTTCTCTTCTGCCCCAGTCTCAGGTTTACAATCATGTACATTGGTGTATTGTCACGTGACGTCATGTTAACTGAATAAATTTTTCCTCCAAATTTAGCGGGGAAACAAAATTGGTGTACAGGCCACGTAACGTCAATTTTTCCGCTACACTGAGCGGGGAAACTGAATTTGTGCATAAATTACATGGCATCGATTTTCCCG